>JAODAL010050870.1:0-27084 GCA_025379985.1 Phyllomedusa bahiana | reverse complement strand
GGGGATTTTGATTTAAAAAAACAGGGGGGGCCCCCGGGTTTTTAAAGGGGTTTATAAAATTTAAAACCCCCCCTTTTGGGGAAATTTTTCCGAAAAGTACCCCATGGGGTGTTAAGCCGGGGTTTTAAAAATTTTTTTTAATTGGCTTGTCTGTGGGCCCCGCCCCTTGTTGTAATTTATTCCATAACTAAAAACCCCACTTGAGTTATAGTTTGTAGGAGCCAGAACAGTATGTCCGAGCACTGAGGGGTTTGGAAAGAGGCGCAGAACTAGGGGTAGGGGCCCCGCACTGTGGTGAAATATTGGGCCATAAACTATGTAGGGCCCCGCACTGTGGTGTAAAAATTGGGGCCATGAACTATGTATGGGCCCCGAAACTGTGGTGTATATTGGGCCATGACTATTTTAGGGCCCCGCACTTGGTGATATTGGGGCCATAAACTATGTAGGGGCCCGCACTGTGGTGATGTTAAAAAACCTTGGCTGTATGGCCGAGGGTGCTCTATACACTACAGGACCTTCCATTGATGTCACAGTCATGTGATCAGTCACAGGAGGGAGGAGTCAGGAATCTCTTGGCCACGTCCTATCATGTGTCCAGTGTGATGTCCCCACTGGTCCTTTCCCCCCCTGGTATAACCCTCCCCTGTAGGTAGAACAGGTAAGACTCCACACATAATAATAACCTTTATTTATATGGCGCCAACATATTCCAATGTACAATGTAGATAACCGAGACACGTAGTCTAAGACCATCAGCAGAGCGGAGAGACTGGGTAGGGTGGTAGACAGAGATGAGGGAGGAGATGTAGGGGGGCGCAGCACTGTGGAGAGACCAGGTATGGTGGTAGAGATGAAGGAGGAGATGTAGGGGGTGCAGCGCTGTGGAGAAACCGGTAGAGATGAAGGAGGAGATGTAAAAGGTGGGAGCACTGTGGGGAGACCGGGTAGGGGGGGTACAGAGATGAGGAGGAGATTTTAGGGGTGCAGCACTGTGAGAGACGGGTAGGTGGGTAAAACAGAGATGAAGGGAGGAGAATGTAGGGGGTGCAGCGCTTTGGAGAGACCGGGTAGGATGGTAGACAGTGATGAGGGAGGAGATGCAAGGGGGTGCAGCGCTGTGGAGAGCTTTATGGGTGAGTGTGATGAGTTTATGTTGCATTCTGTACTGGATGGGCAATCAGTGCAGTGACTGACACAGGGTAGAGGTGTCAGTATAGCGGTTGTAGATAAAGATGAGCCTGGCTGCTGCATTCAGGACAGATTGAAGAGGGGAGAGTTTGCAGAGAGGGAGACCGATAAGCAGGGAGTTACAGGAGTCAAGACAAGAAAGAATAAGAGCAACAATGAGAGTTTGAGTTGCTTCCACAGTAAGAAAAAGATTCTGGAGATGTTCTTGAGGTGCAGGTGACAGGAGCGGGCAAGGGATTGGATATAGCGGATGAAGTATATACCTGGGCTAAAGACACAATATACTGAGAATCCTACAAAAAATCCTGAAACACCAAAATACAAGGAAATCTCAAAAACCAATATAACAAAATATACTTTTTCAAAGAATCAAAAAACAATTGTTAAAAACCATTAAACATGACAATGGTGCTACACAAAAAGCATGACTCCCTATACATACCCACACATAGATAATACAGATTCCAAACAGAAGGGATATCCCCATATGTATACACCATATATAGACAGTACATAAGTAAATGCAAAAATCATAAATGCCCGACCTTGTAAGGAAATAGTAGCAGTACTTTAAGACCCAAAGTTAGGCTGGTGGGAGAAAGGAAGCCATGTGCCCCTACGGCGTGTTTCACAGTGTGCTTTGTCCGGGGCTAAGCATACGAAGCGCACTGTGAAACACTCATTGGGGCGCATTTCTTTTTGATCAAAATCTAGTATATCCCCAAGACAGCGGGCCTGCTGCCTAGGAGTTATGGTTGTACCACACACGGAAACAGAAATAGCAGAGGGGGGTTGGTTGGTAGACGGCGGGATGACAAGAAGTTCAGTTTTATTGAGGTTTAGTTTGAGATAGAGAGAGGACATGATGTCAGAGACAGCGGACAGACAGTCACTGGTGTTTTGTAGCAGGGTAGGAGTGATGTCATGGGGCGAGGTGTATAGGTAAGTGTCATCAGCGTAGAGATGGTACTGGAAGCCAAATCTGCTGATGGTTTGTCCAACGGGGGCTGTGTAGAGTGAAAAGAGGAGAGGACCTAGAACCGACCCCTGAAGAACCCCAACATCAAGAGGGAGAGGAGAGAAAGTATTGAACCTGAAAATAAGACACTGAAGGAGAGGACAGAGAACTAGGATGAGAACCAAGAGAAAGCAGTGTCCTGGAGGCCAATGGCACTGAGCATGCTGAGAAGATGGTGATCAACAGTGTCAAATGTGGCAAAGCAGCCTGGTCTGACCTTGTCAGAACCAATGTCTGGCGCTTCAATCCATACTGGTTCACACTTCTTCCGCCTTTTGCTTACTTCACTGCCAAGTGGTCAAACTTCCTGACTATTAATGAACACGAATCCTCCCTTCTCACAGTCTGGGATGCATTTAAGGCATACGTTAGGGGGGAACTCTCTACCGCTGTAGCTGATCTCAAACGCTCTTACGCGTCTAAGGCTGACTCATTGGCATTGGAGGTGGCAAGTGTGGAATTGACATATATAAGAAGTCCCACTGAAGAGAACAGGTCCTGCTGGGTTGTAAAGCAGAAATTGTACACGCAGTTGCTGCGAGATCGAGAGACGCGTAGTTCATTTTTTACTAGACAAGCCTTTTTTGAAATGGGAGAACGTTGTGGCAGGCTCCTTGCCTGCATGGCGAAGAAATCCCATGAACCCCCTGTAATTACGACCTTAGTGCAGCCTGATGGGATTAAAATCTCGAATCCTACTCTGGTAGCGGAGGCCTTTCGCACATTTTATGCAGGCCTATATAGCTCCCATATTACTGTCTCAGAAGAAGAAATTTTGGAGTACCTGGGAGGCGTGACTCTACCCTTTCTTAGTGGAGAACAACGGGCGATGTTGGACGCTCCTATTTCCCCTGAGGAAATTCAGGCAGCGATCTCATCATTTAAAAACGCTAAATCTCCAGGAACAGACGGACTGCCCATAGAACTCTTTAAACAGGACCCAGAGTTTTTTGGCTCGCTGCTTCTCAGATTGTTTAATGAGGCGAGAGATGCTTCATGTCTTCCGACCTCGATGCGAGAGGCATTAATTGTAGTGATCCCCAAACCAGGTAGGGACCCGGAATTATGTTCCTCATACAGGCCGATATCCTTACTGCAGACGGACGTTAAGATATTGGCCAAGGTTCTGGCCATGCGTCTTAACTCGGTTATACTCTCCCTGGTCCATGCAGATCAAACTGGTTTTATGCCTGGGAAACACACTGCCATGAACTTACGTAGACTCTTTATGAATATGCAGGCCCCGCATATTAACATTGGTGCTAGGATATTGGTGTCTCTAGACACCAATAAAGCCTTCGATTCAGTGGAATGGAACTATCTATGGTTGGTCCTTCACAAATTTGGGTTTGGCTCTTCTTATATATCCTGGGTCAGACTGTTATACTGTCAGCCAACGGCTAAAGTTAGGGTTAATGGTCTCATATCAGATGCACTGTCCCTAAAAAGAGGCACTAGGCAGGGATGCCCCCTATCCCCACTCTATTTGCCCTGGCGATTGAGCCTTTGGCCGCCCGACTAAGGAGGACCCTGGGGTGGTGGGATTTTTGGCGGGTTCTCTACATGAGAAGTTGAGTCTGTATGCCGATGATGCACTCCTGTATTTACAGGATGCTGATGTCTCACTTCCCAGGGCGCTATTTGTACTAAATACATTTGGTCAATATTCCGGTTTGCAGGTTAATGTTGACAAGTCCCATCTACTGCCTCTAGACCTATTCGCTCCCTCACGACAAGCTTCATCCATGCCCCTGCAGTGGTCTTCTCAGATCACCTATTTGGGCATCACTATTTCTAGGTCCCTATTTGAGTTCCGCAAGCTGAATATCAGTCCACTTCTTGTGTTCCTCCGAAATAGGTTTTCAGGGGTGGCCCAAACTTCCCCTTTTCTCTTATGGCCGGGAATTTCAGTTTGGTTTAAAAAATGACCCTTTTTTTCCAAAAACCCCAAAATCCCCGATATTTTTGGGAAACTCCTCTGTTTTCCGCCGTTTAAACTCCGTTCTGATTTTTTTCTTCGGGAAACCCAAGGGTTAGGCTCCCCTTTCTCTTTAGAAAGTCCTGCAACACCCTTTGGGGGATATGGGAGGACCCGTCCCGTTCCCTGATTACATATTTAATTATTGGGCTGTTCAATTTTTCCCCATTTGGGTTTAGATGGCACACAGAAAAGCCCCATCTGCGGAGTGATGGAGTTTTAAAAATTAAAACCCTGGGATTCGATGTATCTCCCATTTTTTCATTTTCCTTTTCGCGGCCCGGGCCCGTTCCATCCCCCATAGCCAGTGCCCTGAAATTACTTGGGCAAATCTCTTGGTATGGAAGCAAGTAAAAGGGGTTCTATTCCCAAAGTGGGGGCTGCCCAAGTATTTGCCTCCCCTGGTGGAAAACAAAAATTTTCGGGCTTCGTCTTTTAGAGAGCTCTTTTATGGCGGGAAAAGGGGGGGGATAGTGAAATTTATAAAAACGGGTATAAGGCCCTGCCCCTTGGGAAAATTTTCAGGCCCTGCAGCGGGAAAAACCATTTTCCCTTTAAATTCCCCCTTTTTTTCACTACCTTAACTTCCCCAAAGCCCTACGGGCTCTTTTCCCCAAAAAACAATCTTTATAATCTTTCGGGGATTTCCCATCCCGCCTCTATTACGGTTCCTCCTTCCGGGCCTGATCAGCTCCTTTTATACAGTTTTTTTTTTTTGAGAGGAAAGTTGGCCCCCCATTTAAAAGCTAAAAAAATTCTGGGAGGGTGATGTGGGCCCGTTTTCCCGGGACGACCAATGGACATTGGCCTACAAGCCCTAAGCTGGGTGTCTCCGAAATAGGGGGGAGCGGGCGACACAGTTGTACACCCTGAAACTGGGCGTATTACACCCCCACTGGGCTTAAAAAAATTTTAAACCCAGAATTTCCTGCATATGTCCAAAATGCTCCTCGTACCGGGCATTTTTTTTCCCACTTGTTGGGGCCCTCCCCCCAAGATAAAGGGAAAAGGGCAGCAGATCCTTTTTTTTTCAAAACGACAAGATGGGGTTCCTTTTACCTGTTGCCCCCAAGTTTTGTCCCCTGTTCTTAGATCAGGAGGAAATTTTCCAAATCATCCGCAAATTTATATTTGTTTACGGAACTTTTTTTCATTGCTAGAAAAAGGGTTTTTCTCGACCTGGCTTTCTCCCATACAGCCCACTCAAAGTGATTGGATAAACGCGTGAATGCTACTCTCCCTTTATTAAATTTATATTTACTGTATAGGGGGTCCCCTGTTTAAATTTTTTTAAATTTTGGTGGGTTTGGGCCCTTGGATTTTAACGGAGTGTTGGCGATTCCCTGTGTGGCAAAGTATGCTTTTGACCCCTCTTTTTCTCGCCCCGAAACTCCCCTTTGGTACTTATTTCACTTGAGCTTCCTCAGGAATTATACCTTAAAAGTGGTGCCCCGACCCTACCTCCAGGGGGTTGGGGGTTTTCGGAGATATACTTGATCCTTCTATTATGGGGGAAAAAAGAGCACCCCGATTTTTATTCTTGGGATTGTAAGTTTTTATGTTGTATTGGTATCGTTTTTGTTTTTTAAAAAAAAAACTAATCTAAATTTTTAAATATTGATGATTCTGGTGGTCTTTCCCTTCTCTTAGGGAAAAACCATTATTACTCATTGTAGTACGTTGCACGTCCCTCGTGAAACAAATTTTTTTGGGTGATGTCCCTTTTTTAAAAACCCAAACTTGAAATTTTTTATTTTTTTTTTTTGTATCTGTTTTTGGGTTATATTTTGGCTGTCCGTTCATTTAAACCCCCTTACCCCCGGGGAGCCATTTTTGGGCCCCCTTGTTTGAGCCCCTTTTTTTTAAATCTGTCTTGTGCCCCTTTATGTGAGAAAAACTTTTTGACATTTTTAACCTATCCATGTGTTTCAGAGATTTTTTTCCCTCGGGGACACATTATACTTTAAGATAATAAAAAATTTTTGGCCCAAAAAATTTGCTTGTTTATTTTTTAAAAAATTTATCAAAAAAATTTTGAAAATTTTAAAAAAATTTTCCAAAATTTTAAAAACTTAAAAAATTTCTGCATTTTAAGCCCAGTTTGTTATTCCATCAAAATAGTTTATAATTTAAGCATTTTTACCATGTCTGCTGTTTTTTGGGCCCCAAATTTTTTTAAAATGTTTTTTTTTTTTTTTTTCGACTTTTGGGGCTTAAAAAATTTTAGAGAAAATTTTTAAATTTTCAAAAAAAATTTTTGCAAGAAAATTTTTTTTTGGGGGACCGGTCCGTTCTAACGTGACTTTGATTGCCTGTATGTTAGATCCCCCCAAAAAAGACCTATTAAAAAAACTTAAACCCTTAAAGTATTCAAAACCGCTTTTTGGAAGTTTTTTAAAAAAAAAACCCTTTAAAGTGTTTAACAGGAATTAAACCCAAAGAGGGAAGTGAAGTTTAAAAATTTTTTTTTTTGGCAGATTTTAAATTTTTTATGAAATTTAATGAAAATTAATTTTGATTCCCCAGATTCTGCCTTTTTCAGGATATCCCATATGTGGCCCTGTGAAATTTTTTGGGCCCCAACCCAAAAAGCCCCAAAATTAGGGGAGCCCCTACGGACTTTGGGGGTCTCATTTTCATTACGATTTTTATTTTAGGGGCCTTTTCCCATTTTTGCGGACCCCCAAAGGTTTGCAAAAAAATTTAATTTAAACCCCCCTTTTAAAAAATCCCAAAAATTTGGGAAAACTACCCCCCTTAAAGGGAATATTATCCAGGGGTGTAGTGAGCATATCGACCCCCCACAGGTGTGACAAAAAATTTTTTTGCTTTAGGCTGTAAAAATTTTAAAAAAAAATTTTTTTCCCAATTTAATTGCAATTTTAGCTAAAAAATTTTTAATTTTTAAAAGGGGGAATTTCCCCTTGGTAAAAAAACCCCCAAAAACCTTTTGTACGCAATTTTTCCCAAGTTGGGGCAATACCCTACATGGGGGGTTGTAAACTGCTGTTTGGGGCCCGTATAAAGGAGGGATTTGGTTACTTGGTTTTTGGGAACGCGATTTTTGGGGGTGGGGCCATGTGGGCTTTTTAAAAAAGCCCCCAAAAAAACCAGAACAGGTAAAACCTTCCAAAAGTCACCCCATTTTGGATTAAAGCACCCCTCATGATCTCATCTAGGGGTTTTATTGTACTTTTTGGGGTTTGCACAGGGGTTCCAAAGTTTTTTTTTTTGCTTTGGGGTTTGGAAAAATGAGGGGGAAAACGCAGTTCCGCCATTTTTTTTTGGGTTCTTTTTTTTACAGGGTTAAACCGTGCGGGGTAAATGCATTTTTATCTTTATGGTTGGGTCGGTACAATTGCAATGATATAGTTTTTTTATATATTTTTTTTTTAAAGGGTTTTAAAAATTTTTTTTTACACAATAAAAATTGGGTCTAAAAAAATTTAGCTTTTTTATGTTGCCCTTTTTCTGTTTCCCAAAAACGTTTTCGTTTTCTGTATACGGAGCTAAATTAGGGGCTTTTTTTTTTGGGGGTGGGAAAAGGGTTGCGTTTTTTTTTTTAGTCCTTTTATGGGGGGAAATATGCCGCTTTGATCATTTTTTTTAAAGGTTTTTGTGGGGGCATTTTGAACAAAAAAACACCCTTTCCCCGGGTTTGTGTTTTTTTTTTTTAAATTTTTAAACCCAGCGGTCACCGTGCAGTATACCCTGACATCCCTAGTATTTCAGCAGGTCGTTTCGTTTCGCGATCCCCCTTTTTTGGGTATTTTTTTTATTTTTAATTGCTTTTACAAAATTTTAAAAAACATTTTTTATTAAAAAAAGGAAAAAAACATTTTTTTGCATCCCCAAATAGTCTGAGGGGCCTTTAACATTTTTTTTTTTCTGTGTACGGACCCTGTGTAGGGGCTTTTTTTTTTTTGGGGGATGATTTGGGACGTTTTTTTGGTTTTCTTTTTTGGGGGGGGGATCAGATTTTTTGGGATTATTTTTAAAATCTTTTTTTTGGAAAGGGCAGGGTAAAAAAAAAAAAAATACTGAAATTTCAATTTGTGTTTTTTATTTTTATTTTTCCCAAGCACTCCCCCCCCATTTTTATACCATGACCAGTTAGTTTTTACTCTAGGGTCGTTTACGATTACGGCGATACCCTATTTATATATTTTTTTTTAAATTTTGGGAAAGAAACTTTAAAAAAAAAATAGTTTTTTTATTTTTTGTTAAATAAAAATTTATGCATCGCTGTCTTCTAAAACCCCCTAACTTTTTTTTTTTTCCGTATACAGAGCGTTTTAAGAACTTTTTTTTTTGCGGGATGAACTGACGTTTTAATTGGTACAACATTGGCGTTTTTTATGTTTTTTTGATCGTTTTTATTCCATTTAATGTGCTCCCAAGGATGCCCCAAAAACGCAATTTGTGACTGTTTTTTTTTTTTGGGTTTTTTGGGGTTTTCCCCTTTGGGTTTAAAATTAAACGTGACGTTTTATAGGGGGGGATCTTTACGCACGCGGTGTTTCCCAAAAAATATGGGAACTTTATTTTTTTTTTATCTTTTTTGGGGCGATTTTTGGGGTTTGTAAAGAGGGGAAAAAGGGGAGTGTATGTGTTTTTTTTTATGTTTTGTTTTTGTGTTTTTCTTTTTTTTTTTTTTTTTCTTTTTCACATTTTTTAATTTTCCCCATGGGATTTGTAACTGCAAATTCCCCCTGCGGAAAAGCCCCAAAACCCTTTGGTTTTCTGTTTTTAAAAAGGCGTTTTGTGCACAGCGTTTTTGCTGTGCATAGGTCGCCAAAGGAAAAAAAATGACACCAAAGGCCCAATTGTGGGGATGGTGACGGGCACCGAAATTCCCGGATGCAAATTTAGGGCAGCATAAGGGGAGTCTGGGAGGAGACGGGGGCGGCGGCCCTCTGTGCCGCCCGCCCCGCCGATCTAGGCAGAGGGAAACTCACTCTCCCGCCTGCGGCATCATTATCGCGGCCATGAAAAGGCTTTCCCGGGAATGATGCGTTTTTCACCCCCGGCCGGAGCTAAATCCGGCCGGGGGGTTGGGGGGGGGCATGAAACCTCGCCCGCAAGCCCGGGGCGACTCCCAGGGCGGGATGCATAGTCCAATGTCGGGAAGGGTTAAAAACCCCGAAGTGTTTAATTTGATATCTTTCAATAAACTTGACTTTGTTTTTAAAAAAAAAAAAACAAAATATGCCCCAAAAGCAAAAGTATGTTTTTGCCCCAAAAAAAAAATTTTTAAAAAACCAATGTGAAAATGGGTGCCATGGGGTTTGGGTTTTGGGAATGTGTGTGTGATTATTTTATATATATATATATATTTTTTTATTTATATATATAATATTTATTTTACCATTCATACCCTCCAATATCAGTGGAAAACCCCATTTAGCTAAAAAAAGGGCTATCAAACAAGAATTTGGGAAAATCTAAACAAGCATTTTATGCTATCTACAATACTTGGACTCAAATGAGAGGTTAAAAAAAAGAGTTTGGACCACCCGGGTTTGAAAAATTCCCCTTGATGTCAGGGGTGGCCTTTAAAAATTTTTTTTTCAAAAAATTTTGAAAAATAAGAAAATCAAAAATTTTTTTTTTGTATTGTTTGGGTAGTAAGCTTTAAGTTGGTGACCGGTGCCCCGGGAGTGTGCCCCAAAACAAGTAAAATCATGGTATGCATCAAAAAAAGCAAATTATTGGGAAACATCCCAAAATTACCCCCATTTAAAAACAGTGAAAAATTTTATACGTTTTGTCCACCGTTTAAAAAAAGGGTTTTAGATTAACCTTGGGGACGTGCAAAAGGAGGGTGATCAATGCAAGAAATCAAGAAATGGGGGTGGGGTTTTCCTACCAAAGGGCAAAAATGTCAACTTGGGGTCTTTTAGTTTGGGAAAAAAATAGGGATGTGGGGGATCTCATTTTTTAAATTTTTCAAAAATATGGGAAAATAATTTTGAAATCTGGGCTTTAAAGATTTTTTCCAAATACTGAGACCCGGGAACCATGAAAGGGGGCCCTCCTCTAAAAAAATTTATTAGATAGGAGGTTTATTCTCTACAGCAGTGAGACTCTTTGCCACAAGGTGTTGTGATGGTTGATTCATTGGGGCAAGTTCAAAGTTTGTATTGGTTTTAACCCCCTTTAAAGGGCACATGAAAGTAATTTGGGGCCCTTTTTGGGTTTTGTGTGTGGGGAATTATCAGTAATCCCGCTACCCTAGAAGCAGGCCGGGTTTTTTTCCCCGCTGCTTAAAGGGGTTTTTTATCATTTCATTTTAAAGGCCCTTTAGAATAAGGGGACAGTGAAAACAAGCAACTTTGCAATTGGATGTCATTTTGCAAAAGGGTGTCTTGTTTTCACTGTCTCCCCTTATCTTCTTTTTTTGTAAACACAGTTCATTCATGCCTCTCTTTACCAGAGTAAGGGGCCCGGGAAAAATTTCAAATTTAAAAGCCAAACCCGCCCCCTCAGTGACAGGGGGGGGGTAGCTGTTCTACAAAAAGAAAACCGGCCCCGAATTTTGCCTTTGGGGCCCTTTTGGTAAACATAGAAGGGGGACGGAAACTGTTTTCCCCTTTAAAGGGGTTCAAGGGGACTTTGGGTTCAAAAATGTAACAAACTCCGCTTGAGGGAGAAGAGGGTCAGTGCTCGGGGGGTTTTTAGAAGGGCTGTTTTAGGGCTGAATGCAGGGGTTTGTGGTATGTTAAAAGCTCTTACCCCAAAAAAAGCTGCATAGGGAGAGGACAGGACATGTGGATCAGAGAAAGGGGGGGGGGCTGTTAAAAACACTGAAACGGGGGGCCCGGGGCTGAAAAAGTGAAAGGGGGGGGGAGGGGGGGGGTTGATGTCATCCCCCCTTTTAGTTTAAAAAACACCCCGCTGGGATGGGAAAAAATGCCCCTGGATTCCCCGGAATGAGGAAAAATTTAAACTTCAAGAAAAAAAAGGGCCCAAAAATATGAAGCGATTTCATTCCCCCTTTAAAACCCTTTTGACGGACGGGGGGATCTAAATGAATGAGAAATGGGGCCCCCAAAGGTTGCCGATTGGTTAAGGGGTGGGATCTAGAAGGCCTTTTTTGAAGGCTTTTCCCTCGCCCCATGTCACCCCGGGGGGGGGGGGTGAAAGGGGGGAGGAAGTGATTAAAAACCCCCATCTTTAAAAAAAACCCTTCTGCTTTGTTTAAAAACAAGGCAGAAGGGGTGTAATGGGCCCAAAGCACCCCACTTGTAGTTAAGAACCTTAAAGGGACTGAAAGTCACAATAAAAAGTTTTAAAGTATAAAAACAAAATAAAAAATATGAAAAGTCCAACTCGTCCCCCTTTTTGCCATTTTACAAATAAAAAATAAATTTAAAAAACTTAATAATTGATATCACCGCGTCCGATCTATTAAAATATAACCTCATTTATTTTTTTACGCTGAAAAACCCGTTTGAAGAAAAAAAATTCCAAATGCCAAAATTGGGATTTTTTTGGGCATTTTACTTCTAAAAAAATGGGAAAAAAAAGTCATTTAAAGGTTGCTCTATCCCCAAAAATGGAGCCCAAAAAAAAAAATTTGCTTAAGCCCGCAAAAAAAGCCCCTTTACCAAATTTATTGGTGCAAAATACAAAAAAAAATTTAAAAGGGTAGCAGAAAATGGCCTGCCCGCAAAATTTAAGAAAATGTTTGAATTTTTTTTCAGTATTATAGCATAGCAAAACTTATTTTTAAAATTGTCTGGGGTTATGTTTACGATTTCAGATACAGGGAAAACCGGGTAAAAATTTTTAGTTTTACTGAAAAAAAGAAACATTGGGAAAAAACCCAAAACCCCCAAACTAGCACAAGTAGGTTTTTTTTTTTTTTCACGTTTTGCCCCCCCCTTTTGTATTTTTTTCTATGGTTACGGTCAAAGGGCAAAAATTTAAAAAATTACATCTTGTCCTCATATGAGAGCGATTATCCATCTGAATCAAAAAATGTTTGCATGTAAAGGGGGCTTAAAATAAATTTTTGGGGTTTTTCAAATTTTTTCTTAAAGCAAAAAGCCTTTGGAAAAAAATTTGGGTTTTTACTTTTTGGGTTTTGCGGGATATAGGTGCGGGACAGTTCCCTTTTGTGGGGTTGTCTCGCCACGCTGTTTCAAAGCCACAAGCAATTTTAGATCATGAATCCGGTCTCTTCCTGGTCAGGCTGTGGGTGGTTCTTTTTCTGTAATTTGCTTTTCGTCGCCTTCAAAGTCTTTAATTTTCAGGGTTTGTTTAAAATCTTATCTATGGCTCTGGAAGCCCAAAAGCTCTAAAGGGAAAAAAAGTAATTTGTTCTTTTTGTTTGTTAGAAATAAAAACACTCTGTTCTCAAACTGCCGGCAGTCCGATCTTTTAGGTGAACCCTCACTTCCCGCCCCTTTTGATGCTGACCTGTGTGCCCCACAGCGGTTTAAAAAACTCTTATTCTCAAAAAAAGCAAAAAAAAAAACAAAAACAATATATTTGGGAAAAAAAGTCTTGAATTGCCCGTCCCCCCCCTTTCATGTTGAAAACTAATTTCTTTTTTAGTGAGAAAAACCCCCTTTAACTCCTTGCGGCCGCCCCCCACCGTCATTTGACTTCGGCTGGTGCAGGTTTTTCGTTGCCAGCGACGTCTTTTTGGGATAGTTTTCGACATCAGAGGGTTTTCGGCGCCGCAGCACCGCTGAGGGGCGGGTGTACTCACCCGCCCGGGTTTCCGGGATAGTTCCCCTAAGGGAAGGGGGAGGGGGGGGGGGAGGGGGGAAACATTTTTTTTCCCCCTGCTTTTAAACCCTTTGATTTTCCGCAGTTTGTCCCCGCAGGGCAATCAAAGGGGTTTTCCCCCGGCCCCTATCGGGTGATCGGGACCCCTTTGGGGGACCCGACAGGGGGCCCCGGGGCCCGGCCAAACATAGTCGCCCTTTGGGGGCCCCGAGTAGCCCCGGCTGTCCCGTGTAAGAAACCAGCAACAGGGGAGATGAGCTTTTCCCGATCACGCCTGTGTCCCCAAAAAAAAAAATGACGCAGATTATAAAGTTTCAGCATATATGAATTTGCTAATACACAAATAAGTGGTTTAAAAAAAAAAAAAAAAAATAACCCGTTCTCCCTTTATTGGGGTTTAAAAAAAAAAAAAAAAAAAACCCCTTTTAAAAAAAATAAAAAGTGTAAAAAAAAAATAATAAAATAAAAAGAAAAAATTTTAAAAAAAAATTAAATTGTGCAAAACATTAAAAACAAAAAAAACCCACTCATATTAGGATCCATTTTCGGGCCCTAATTTCCTGTAGAATTAATTTTAAAAAAATTAAGTGTTTAAATTTTTAAATTGTGTAATAAAAAAAAAGAAAAAATTTAAAAAAAAAACTGAATTAATTATAAGTTACTTAAACTATTCCCCCTAAGTGTAACTCGTTTGAATAAAACGGAAGGGGCCCCATACAATGGTCATTGAAAAAAAAAAAAAATTATAAAAATGTTAAAAGCAAAAGGGGCAAAAAATTTTAAAAAAAAATTTTGGTCATTTTCTTTTCAGGTGTTTGGCTTAAAAGGGGGTTAAAATTTCCAAAAAAAATAAAATTCATCAACCCCTCCACAAGGGCGATGAAAAATGTTTTTGATGGCTAGAGACTTTGGGTGGTGGACCCCCAGTGACCCAAAAACGGGGTCCCAAATTTTCCCCGGCCTGAATGATGCGTGGGGTTTCATGTGGGCCCGCCCCGTCTAGGGGGGTGATGGGGGTTTGTGGGGCAGGGCTATTTATTTACCCGTTAAACGATGCCTTTAAGAAAAATGTCTGCAGCCCGAATATGAGCTCTATTAAACTCAAAAATTGTTAGCAGAAATATAGGTGAGCCCTGAGTTTTAAAAAGTGGCTTAAAGGGGTTTTTTCCCGGAAAGTGCCTTATCTTCTAAAAAGAAAGGGAAAAAAAGCCCCGGAGCTGAGGGGAGAGAGAGCAGGGCTGCCCGAGCACAAACCTGCATAAGGGTTGTGTGCAATGTTCATCAAATAAACAAAAATTCAACATTTTGGGGGTTTTTGGTTTTCAAAAGACAACAGCTTTTTCCACAGCAGCTTGAAAGCTTCTTCATGTTCTCCTGTCATCAGATTAAAAACAGGGATCTAATCAGATAATCACCCCTACAAAATAGTGGATTCTGTAATTTTCAAAAGGAAAAAAATTTTTTTTCCCCGGGGCCCTTTTAAAATTCTGCAGTCAATTTTTCTTAGATAAGAAGCTTTCTCTGCGCAAGCCCGGCCAGCAGCTCTTGTCAGGTCGTATCTAATAGAAGCTTTTAAGTAACCAAGGGCCGGTAAGGCAGCCTGTAGCTCTCTCAGGCTGCACTTTTTGTAATCACATATATTTAGAAAAGTGATTAAAAACCCATTTTGGAGGATCCCACGTCAACATTACATCGTGGCAAAACCCCTTTAATACCAGTGCAATATTAGTAATACAGTGTATTTCACATGTTAATACCCTTGTGTAACTTGTATATGATTGTGAAAATGCTGTTAAAAGAGGCCTCTGTTAGGCTATGTTCACACAGCTTATTTGCGGGGCGTAATTACGGCCCGCAATTACGCCGTGTGGACGGCGGGAGCGGGGGGCCGGCACCTCGCTGGCCCATAGACTATCATTACCAGCGACGCGTATACGCCACTAGTAATTCACATGTCAATTATCTCCCCCCGCGGCCGATTCGCCGAGCAGGGAGAGGAGACGTAATGATTTAGATTTGGATCCTCTCCCTTAACACTATATTCCCACATGGGCTTAACTTTAAAAGGGAGGTTATGTTTCATTATTAACTTCATCTAAAAACAAAGTTTCTTCTACGTATATAGCCATCTTTACTGGTTTATTATTGTTATTTACATTAAAAAATGTAATGTATGTGTATAAGGATATTGCAACACCTTAGCATATTTCCCGGCGTATTGCTCAAACCATTCAAAGTAATTCTTTCATACAGCGAATGCTCCGGCATTTGCCAGTACCAGCTTTGTGTTCATCGCTGGTTTCTACGCATGCGCTTACTTTTTACATGTGATTTTGTTCTTTTCCGGTTATGTAGTGATACGTCATTTCCGGTCTTATACGGCAAGTACGAACCGAACGCCGGGAATATGCTATCAGGTGAGTTAAATGATTTTATGGATTTTTACAATACAAATAAGCAGTTGTTTCATATGCTATCTTGCTACGACTAAGGGCGGACTATGCCCGAAACGCGTTAGACCTGTTATGAGGTGTTTCATTTTTCTCTTCCTTCAATTATGCCTCAAGTGGAATTTTTTTTACCATGGAAATAAAATAAAGTGTTGATTTTAATTATATACTGTCTGGCCGTCCGATGCACGCTGTCCCACAATCTACTTTCTTACGTTCAGAGGAGACGTAATCCATAGTTCTCTATGAGAACTGTGGATTACCGTAATGACTGGGACGTATTCCAGCCGTAATTCGCGCACTCCGGAGCGTAATTACGGACTGAAATACGTCCCATTTTAAGCCGTGTGAACATAGCCTTACTTGCCAATGCTGTGACTTACTCGAACACGAGCCATTACCAGTTTGCTAATAATTTAAGTTGAAAATTTACATTTGACAGCAATAACAGCGTAATATGCAAAAAGTCATTTGTCAAAATCTGCAAACAGATAAACAATATAATCGGAGCGGTCATATGTTCACTAAATTGTTTTCATGCATAAACATTGATAGTGTATAACAATAGACTAGGATGCTGGCCAGACAAATACAGGGGGGAAAGAATATCACTAGTCCAACAAGTTCAACAGCATTTGCAGCTATGATAGTACTGTATACGTTGTAGTACACACATAGTGGCACCAGGCAGCTGATCCTCACGTACTTCTAGGACAGCAGTAATTATGCAGCCTATTGGGGCCTCTATTACTACTTTACTGGGAAAGATTCTCAAATTTATACATTTCTGACTGGCAAATCTTCCTAGTTATGCGGTGATAACTCAATAAGTAGTCTGGTAGTAAACAATGTAGCGGCATGCTGGAGACCAAACTGGGCATGTAGTAAATCCTGATATTATACAGTGGGTACAGAAAGTATTCAGACAGCCAAGTACAGAGATATCCTGGATGAAAACCTCTTCCAGACGCTATGGACCTCAGACTGGGCCGAAGGTTCTTCTTCCAACAAGACAATGACCCTAAGCACACAGCTGAAATAACAAAGCAGTGGCTTCAGGACAACTCTGTGACCATTCTTGACCGGCCCAGCCAGAGACCTGACCTAAACCCAATTGAGCACCTCTGGAGAGACTTGAAAATGGCGTCCACCAACGTTCACCATCCAACCTGAGGGAACTGGAGAGGATCTGCAAGGAAGAAGGCCATAGGATCCCCAAATCCAGGTGTGAAAAACTTGTTGCATCATTCTCAAGAAGACTTATGTCTATACTAGCTCAAAAGGTGCGTCTACTCAATACTGAGCAAAGGGTCTGAATACTTGAGACCATGTGATATTTCAGGTTTTCTTGTTTAATAAATCTGCAAAGATCTTCACATTTCAGTTCTTTTCCTTTCAAGATGGGGGGGGGGGGCAGAGTGTACATTAATGAGCCAAAAAAATGAAGTTTTTGGTTCTTACCAAATGGCTGCAATGAAACAAAGAGTGAAAAAATTTAAAGGGGTCTCAAGTGGAAAAAAAATAATAAACGTTAAAGGAAGTGTGTCATCAAAAAATGACTTATTGTTTAACTCACATTTTTATGTTAAACATATTTTTTAGGAATTTTTGGTTATGTTTTTTTTTTTTTCCATATCACTTTCAGTATTGTTTTAATAATTCTTAAGTCCTGCAGTTTTCACTTTGGCCACTAGGCCTAATAACAGTCTGACACTTCCTGTTCTGTTTAGAGAGCTTTTCAGAAGAAGGCTCATTATCAGTAACAGCAGGGTCACACTGAAAGGAGAAACCAAAGTGTACAGAAAACACAGGATCCACCAGTCACAAGAGGAGATGACACATCTCCCCCTCTCCCCTCCCTTCACAGTGACAAACTCTCCTATACAAGTCTATGGGACAGAAACTGTCTTAAGAATCCTATGTGCATGAAGCTGCTGTAAAGTATCTCTCTGACTGCTGTTAAAGCAGTGAAAGCAAGAATGTCTTCCCCAAAAATCATATATAGACGGCCGAATAGATAAATATAAAATCAGTAAATAAAAACGACTGAGAGGAAATGAATATGGATCAGGGGCTTGATTAAAAAAAAAATTGGGGACAGATTCCATTTAAAGAAAACTTATGAATAAAAAGAAAAAACAATAGAAAAATGTAAGATAGTTGGTATCCCCCCGTGTTTGTAAAAGTCCGATCTATTAATATATGACCTTATGTATCCCACATGGTGAAAGTCATAATGAAAAATACTCACTACCAAAATTGTGGGGGTGTTTGGTCGCTTTACTTCTTCAAAAATTGTAATAGGAAGCAGTCAAATAAATCACAGGCCTCCGAAAATGGTCCCAATAATAACTACATTGCAGCCCACAGAAGATAAACCCCCATAGCGGTGCATAGACGGAAAAATGTAAAAAAAGGATTTGGTCTCAGAAAAAGCTGATGCAAAGTAAAGAAAAAAAGGTTCATGAGAATAGCACTGACCCACACAGAGAAAACATGCCATTTACAGCGCACCCTCCAAAAAAAGATGGCGCAATTGGGGGGTATTTTTCTCATTTCACCTAGCTGAGGTGGGCACAGCCAATGATGCTGTGCATCAAGTCAGGGCCTGGGATTTGAATTTCTGGAGGGTTGGGGAGAAGGCAGGGGTGCCGTGCGCCCTATTTGCCTAGGCCACCAAGATACTTTGTCCCGGCCCTGCCACTGGTCTTCTGTGTTTCTCTGTATGTGACTGAGAATAGTTTCCTACCAGTGTGGAAGGGTCCTCATGATTGGGAAGAGGCCCTTTTTTCTGTAGTCTCTGGAAGTCATTTAAAGGGAATGTGTCACCAAAAATCACTCATTGTTTAAGTGCCGTTTTTATGTTAAAAACCTTTTTTTTGGGAAAATTTGTGGTTGTTTTTTTTTTTTTTTTATTTTTAAATTTTTTTGAATCACTTTTATGTCCTGCAGTTTTCATTTTGGCACTAGGCCTTGTTTGACTGTTTTTAAAACAGCAGTGGGAGATGCTTTCAGCAGCTTTATGTAATAGGGCTTTAAAAGGGGTTGTTCACAACAAGATTTCCCTTTTTTGTTAAAGATCTTGCAAAAAACAAGCACTTTGCAAAATGGTCCATTAAAGTGTCCTACCTATTCCCAGATATTTCTCTTTGTTTGGGCTTTTATCGTCCTCAGGTCACTTCTACAGACCTGTTTGATCTATCCTAAAAGGTGCACATGGTTCTTGCTACAGGCCTGGCTTTACTGCAGTAGAGGAAGCCCGAGACTTGCCCTGAAATTTAAAGTAAACAAGAAAACAGGATGAGGTAAGATGAAAAAGTGTGAACAAACCCCCTTTAAGACTGATCAGCCATTGATTTCCCATAGGACAATTTTCTAGTATTTTTATGACCCGGGAAGAAATCTGTGCAGGGGGGAGGGAGGGGAGAGGGGGAAAAATGTGATATCTCCTCTGTGATGGTGGATCTGGTTATTATATACATTGGTGTCACCTTTCATTTTTAACCTGTTTTATGTAATGAGACTACTGAAAAACTCTCTCTACAGAAAGGAGGTTAGTGTTTTTGGCTTTGTGGCCAAGTGAAAACTGCAGGACTTAAGAATTATTAAAAAATATTGAAAGTGATATGAAAAAAAAAAAAATTATTATTAAAAAATATTGAAAGTGATAAGGAAAATTAAAAAAAAAATCTAAATAAAAATTCTTAAAAAATGTAACATAAAAACGTGAGTTAAACAATAAGTAATTTTTAATGACACATTCCCTTTAATAAAATATGTTCTTTCTGTTAGTGGCATTTGATACAAGTGGTGTCTAGCGTGTGCAGTAATGTATATGCTGGGCTTCTATAGCAAGGATTGACAAGTCAGGAAGGTTATCACAAATTACATAGAAAACATGCTATGAACATCCGAAAATGTAATTCTTGGTCACAGCTGGTATGAGGGAAACTACAATACCGCTGGTTTGAGGTTATTGTGCATTTCCACTATGTTCTCTCCGGCTACACTGTAGTATAATTTACCATGAAAATAACACGGTATTGATTTGTTACACAGGATGGAATCACTTTACCTACTTCCACCTGTAAATGAATTAATCCGGGCAATACATTTTTACATACTTTTAACTGAATTGGAAAACTTCTACCATAAAATGACTGCAAAAACATAACAGGAATATGTCAATGGCCCATTTGTCGTAAAGCGGTGGAAATCTTATTTAGTTGTGCTAATGTATTCTTGCCTCAGATTTGGCATAACAGAAGTGCTTTATAGTTATGTGAATCGTACATTTTTGTATGTAGGAACATTTTTCCATACTCGTTATGAATGAAGATGAGCGATCTGTCGATAACTTTATTGTAACTTAAAGGGGTTGTCTCGCTACAACGATTAGCTTTCAGAATGTAGGGAACACTAAATGAAGACGTTTCCAAATATATTGTTTTGTTCATCTTTTTTTTGTTAAGGAGCTACAAGTGATTTTATCACCTTCTGTGCTCTCTCTGGTTTCCCAAGTGACCGACTGTGTCTTTATTCCTGCTGTTTGTTCTATTTGATAGCGGGAGTGAGGTCTCACACGGGTTGCACAGACAAAATCTGGCAGTGAAAACTTGTATGTTTCTGTTTCAGACAAAAGCCAGTAATTACTCGACTGCTTACATTAGCTCAGAAGCTTCTCCGGATAATTTATTTAATCTAGACTTATAAACAGAGAAGTCTGAATACACTGAGCTCATTTGCTTTTTCAGACACTGCCCAGGAAGTGAAGGCAAAGCAGCATTTTTTATCATGATCTATGAAGCTTTGAGATGGGGGACAACCCTTTAAGCCCCAAATGTTTAACCCCTTTCCAAAACTTTGGGGCGTATGCTACGCCCTAGGGGGAAGTGACTTCCCGAAATGGAGTTGCTATGCCCTGGCGATCGCGTGGGCTTGCGGGGGGGGCCCGCGCACGATCGACATGGAAACCGCGGTAAATTACTGCTGTTTTATGCCCTATCCCCCCCGGCGTAGAGAGTTCGGCCGGTGTGTTTAAACGCTTTATTATCGCAGCCTGTCATGGTTGGGATAATAAAGGCGAGACAGGGGAGTGAGTCCGGCCCCCCGTGCCCCGGGCAGCGTCGGGTTTAAATCCCGCTCGTGGTCTCTTACCCGCTCCCGGAGCTTTCTGAAAATCCGGGTAGTCTGGTGACGCACCATGCCCCCAATGCATTGTGGGGGATGGATCAAAGTTACCATGGCAACTGTACACGCATAACGCGTGCCCGGTCTCCTTTTAACAGCAGCTAAAGATTGCTTTTCCCCCTGGGGTTTTTCTTTACCAAAAACCCCACTGGGGGGGAAAATAAAAAAAAGTAAAAAGTAAAACCCAAACAAAAAAATAAATTTTTCCTACCCGCCCTTTTTCCCCCTTTACAAACGCCAATCGCCCCAAAAAAGATTTAAAAATAAAAAAAGTACCATATTTGGTATGCCGCCGTGGTAAGACCCATCCTATAAAACTGCCGTTAATTAACCCGTACTGAATGCCGTAAAAAAACAAAAACAAAAAAGTACAGAATTGGGTTTTTTGTACATCCGCAGCAAACAGGAATAAAACGATCAAAAAATATTAAAATGCCCAAAATTTGTACCAAATTAAAAAATCGTTCATTTGCAAAAAAAAGTCCTTACACGTCTCTTTTATAGGAAAAAAAAAAAAAGTTATGGTCTTAGAAGACAGGATGCATAATATTATTTAACCAAAAAATTTTTTTTTTTTTTCAAAATGTTCAAAAATTTAAAAAAAAAATATTAAAATTGGGTATTGCCGTAAAATATCCACCCCGAGAGTAAACTAATGGTCAGGATTTTGCACGGTGGCGTGTTAAAAAAAAAAATAAAAACACATAGGTTGCAGTTTTTTCTTCACCCTGCCTTCCAAAAACGGTTTAAAAAAAGACAAAATTTTTGTCCCCAAAAATTTTTTGCTTAAAAAAAGTCATCTATCCCCGCAAAAAACAACCCCTACCACTCTGTACACAGAAAATAAAAAAGTTAGGCTTCCCGATTATTGGGATGCAAAAAGTGTTTTCCTGTTTGAATAAAGTGTTTTTTTTGGTAAAAGCAGTTTAAAACATGAAAAAAATACAAATTGGGTATCGTGTAACCCTTCGACCTTCTGGTATTTTCTGTATGTCGTTTACTGCACGGTGACCGCTGTAAAAAATAAAAATAAAAAAAAACTTCCGGAATGCTGTATTTTGTTCAAAAGTCTCAAAAACCCTTATAAAAAGTGATCAAAGTGGCATATGCCCCCCATAATGGTACTAAAGAAACTTTAACTCATCCCCCAAAAAAAACAAGCCTTTAATCAGTCCTATAAGAAAATAAAAAAGTTTTGGTTTCAGAACAGGACAACAAAAAACGCAATTTTTTATGACCTTTTTCTATTGTGTAAAAGGTAATAAAGCTAAAAAAATATTAAAATCTTATCATTGATTGTCCGATCCCCTAGTAAAGTTATACGTCTTTACACTGCCGGCGAAACTGTAGAATTTGAACCCCAAAAAAAAATGGGGAACGGGTTTTTTTTCCCCCCTCATTTTAGAGCCCAATGCAAAAAAAAAATATGGAACACCTGTGTCCCCAAAAATGCACAATCACCCTAGATGGATCCTTGAGGGAGGCTGAATCCAAAATGGGGTGAGTTTGGAAGGTTTCACCGACGGTACTTTGGGGGCTTTGTAAATGCAACATGGCAACCAAAATCTGCGTTCCAAAACCCAAATAAACACTCCTCCCTTTTACGCCTGCCATGCCCCAAACAGCAGTTTACCCCCCCAAATGAAAAGGGTATTCCCAAAATTGGGAAGAATTACGAAAACAAAATTTTGGGTGTTTTTTTCCAGGTTTCCCTTGTAAAAATAAAACTTTAGCTAAAATTGCGTTTTTGGGGAAAAATTTTTTTTTTTTTATTTCACAGCCCAACGTAAAAAATTTTGGACACCCCTTTGGGGGTCGATATGCTCCTACCCCCCTGGATTTATTCCTTAAGGGGGTGTTTAATATGGGGTCTTTTTAGGGGTTTTTTATTAATTTTAGCACCTTAGGGTGCCCGCAAAATCGAAAATGGCCCCTAATAAAATCGTAATGAAAATGAGACCCAGGTCCGGTAGATGTCCCCCCTATTCTGGGGCCAATATGGGATATCTCTGAAAACAGCAAAAACTGGGGAATCATTTAAGTTGCATTTCCCTGATCACTTTTTCTTTTTTCTTTAAATAATGTAAAAAAATTGAAAAATCTGAAAAAAAAAAAAGTGAAATTTTAAAAATTTCCCTTTCCATTTTTGCTTTAATTCCGTGAAACACAAGGGGTTTAAATAAACTTCTAATGTGTTTTGAATATTTTAAAGGGGGTGAAATTTTTAGTAAAGTCCTTTACGTGGGTCCTAAATCGGGGCCAATAAAAGTACTTTAAAAACTGAATGGCCCCCCAAAAAAAAATGTTATATTGAAAATTTTTTTTAAAAATTTTAAAATTACAACAAAATTTTCAAAGCCCCTAATGTCGAAAAAAAAAAAAAAAAAAGACATTAAAAAATGCTGCCAAAATCAGCAGACATATGGTAGTGCTGTTATAAATTTTTTTGAGTGGATTTAAATATCGCTTACATGCAGAAATTTTTGAAGTTTTAAATTGGGAAATTTTCAATTTTTCATGATACTTTAATGTTTTTCACAAATAAAAACAAGATTTTTGGACAAAAAATTTCTTTCTTTTAAAACACAAAGTGTCACAAGGAAAAAATTTTTGTTCCATGGATGGTTAAAGTGTCAAAAAGTTATTTGACATTAAGTGACAGATGCCAGATTTAAAAAATGGGGTCTGTAGAGAGGCCAAAATGGCTCCGGGGGGTTTTTTCTAAATGAACGAGAAACGGTGCTGCACACCATTCCTCACTGCGATCGGAGCACCAGTGGCGAAAATGCAGGGTACCAATCACTTAACATGGCAGCTGGAAGCCTTTTGAAGGTTTCCATCGCTGCCATGTCTTCTTTTTTATATTACTAAAAGGGAAGAGTTAAAATCGCGTTTTTTTAAACCCCTAATGCATTGTATTTTCAATGCATTTTGGGTGTATTTAAAAAATCAACTCTGTAGTGGTGAAGAACCCTAGGGGGACTAAAAGTTAAAGTAAAAAAAAATTAATTTAATGTGTAAAAAAAATTAAATATTAAAAGTTCAAATTGCCTCTTTCGTATTTTTCCAAATAAAAAAAAATAATAAAAAATTTACATTTGATATGCGGTCAAAAAAGTGTAATTGTAAAATTTAAACATCTTTTTTTCCCGTACGCCGAACACTGTGATAAAAATTTCAAATGCCAAAATTGCGTTTTTTTAATCATCTCACATCCTCTGACAATTGGAATAAAATTTTTCAAGAAAGTCCATGTATTCCAATAAAAAGTGGACTTCAGCCAACAAAAAATTAACCCTCACTCAAGTCCGTAGTTGTTAGTACAAAAAAGTTATTGGTCGCAGAAAATGGCGCCAGATCGAAAATGATTGGATTTTTTTTTACGGGACCAAAACATTACAAAAATGTTTGGTGTTTCCGGAATCATATCAACCTGAAGAATACATTTATAGTGGAGAGTGAAAACCCTTAAAAAAAACCCTGCAAACATGGTGCAAGAAGGTTTTTTTCACATTTTGGCCCATTTTAAATTTTTGGGCAGTTTCCCAGTATATTTTTTGGGATGGTGAATAACACCATTAGAAATTACATCTTGTCCCAAAAAATAAAAGCCTTCATATGTTTAGTTAGATGGAAAAATAAAAAAGTTATGGCTCATGGAAGCCAAGGAGGAAAAAATTAACGTGTCAACCCCAAAAAAAAAAAACGCAAGGTCCTTAAGGAGTTTATGGTTTCACCTATTTCTGTGATTGAGATTTCCTCGTGACACATTGTTTTATAAGTTAGCAATTTATTTTGGTCAAAACAATCCTTGTTTATTTGTGAAAATATCAAAATGTTGGGAAAATTTGGAAAAATTTGCCATTTTCAAAGTTTAAAAATTTCTGCATGTAAGACAGATGGTAATAGCAAACAAAATAGTAAATAATGAATACCTACCATAAGTCTACTTTATTTTGGCATCATTTTTTAAATAATCTTTTGTTTTTTTAGGACATTAGGGGGCTGTTAAATGTTGTAGCAAATTTTAACATTTTCAAGAAAATTTGCAACACAGATTTTTTTTAAAGAATCGGTCAAATTCTGACGAGACTTGGAGGGACCTGTATGTTAGACACCCCCATCAGTGACTCCATATAAGAAACTGCATCCCTCAAGGTATTCAGAACAACACTTAGAAAGTTTGTTAACCCTTTAGGTGTTTCACAGAATTTAAGGCAAAAAAGAGGTGAAATGATAACAGGAAAATGTAACTCAATATAGATTCCCCTAATTTTGCCATTGTTAGAGATATCCCATATTTGACTCAGCCCCAATCCTCAGAATAGGGGGAGCACCTACTGGATTTTGGGGTCTCATTTTCATTAGGATATTATTTAGGCACCATTACAGGTTTGCGGACACGCTGAGGTGCTAAAACTTAATAAATACCCCTAAAGAGATCTAATTTTGGAAACTACACCCCTTAAGGAAAATATCTCCACAGGTGTTTAGCAATTTTTTTAAACATTAGAATGTGAAAATAACACATTTTTTTTTCCAATAAAATGCCGTTTTACCTGAAAATGTTTAATTTTTACAAAGAATCTTGAAAAACAGCACCCCAAATTTATTACACAATTTCTTCCAAGTTCGGCAATACCCTATATTTGGGTTTAAACTTGTATTCATCACCCCTCAGGGATCTCATCTAGGGGTGTATTTTGTATTTTGGACCCACAGGTGTTCCATAGTTTATTTTTAGCCTAGGGCCATGAAAAAAAAACAAAAAACACCTTCCGCAGTTACAGCGTTCGTCATGCGGTATAAATGACAAGATAAATTTTTTTCTGTGGGTTGATACATTTACAATGATATAAATTTTATATGGTTTTATTACTTTTACACAATAGAAATGCATTTGTAAAAAATGTGTTTTTATGTCATCTTAGTCTGATAACCCTAACTTTTTTATATTTCTGTATACAGAGCTATATAAGAGCTTATTTTTTTGCGGATGGAGTAGCCGTTTTCATCGGTACAGTTTTGAGGTAAATATGACACTTTGATCTCTTTTAATCAAGGTTTTTGAGAGGCAGAATAAACAAAATACAGCAATCTTGGTAGTTTTTTTTACATTTTTTTACATCGGTCACTGGTGCAGTATAATTGACATTGTTAACTTTTTTCAGCAGATCGTTTTGATTACAGAAATGCCTTTTTTGTATATTTTTTTATGTTTTACTGCTTTTACGCAGCAAAAACACTTTTATTTAGAAAAGAAAACACATTTTTGCATCGAGGCTCTGCGAGCCACAACTTTTTGATTTTTCTAAGGACAGAGCTGTGTAGGGGCTTGTTTTTGGGGATAGTTGCTTTTTCTTTGGTACCATTTTGGAGGCACTTAAATTTTTAATGCTTTGGAAGGCAGGATAAAGAAATTTCGGCAATTCTGGTATGTTTTTATTTTATTTTTTTTCGCCCACTCATATACGTATGGGGTTAGTTGTACCTGCTGGGGATCAATTACGGCAATACCCAATTTATATTTTTTTTATGTTGTAACAATTTAAAAACAAAAAAAGTTTTTACTGTATAAAACAATGTTTATGCATTGTTCTCTGCTGATTGCCATTTTTCCAGAAAGGGAGCTATTAAGATTAGTACTGATTAATTTTTAAAATGTAGTACGAGTTTTTTAAAGGCACCCAAATTTTTTTCAATACTTTTTGATCACTTTTTATTCCATTTTATGTGCAGCGGGATGAACATAAATTCTGCAATCATTGTTTTGTTGTTTGCATGTTTTTCTGTGGGTCTGCATTTATTATGCAATTTTTTGGGGGGTTTGGGGATTTTTCTTTTTATTGCTCTTGAAAAACAGATGCTTGATTGTGCATCAAGAACAGACTAAGCATGTGGAAATTTTATTTGCACTAAATGAAGAATGGAAGCCACACGATATACACTTTAAAAAATAAATTTACTTTTTACTTGAATTTAAAATTTTGACCCCTAAATTAGGGTAAATCCACACAAATAATGGCTATGCGGAGGAAACAAAAACCTTGTAGCAGTTTTGCAGTAACATGGGAAAAATGAATGCAAAAGTAAGACTTGCTTGCATTTGTAGCAAAAGTCCCCCAACAATGTAGATTTTCTTAGGAGAAAAAGCGAGACGCTGAACGCACTGATCCCATGAGGAACGGCGAACGCCATTGTTTACGTTTCGGGGGTGGGCCTCCCTTTTTCAGACGGGGGTCATTTAGTTTTTCCCCCGGGTTTTGGCTTTAAGAAGTTCCCATTGCACGGTTTATATATAACTCGGTTTGAATAAAGATTTCAAAAAGGTTAGCCTAATCACAATAATAAGACATACAACCAGGCCCGGATGACCATAGGGCAAAAACCGGGCATTTGCCCGGCGGGCCCCGGGTCCCGGGCCCCCTGGACCCGGCCGGATTTGCCCCCGAGGGGAAAGGTTTTCCCCCCCGGGGGGCCCCGATGCCGGGCGTGGCGCGTACAGGGACCGCAATGGT
>JAODAL010050869.1:0-27085 GCA_025379985.1 Phyllomedusa bahiana | reverse complement strand
ACACTTTCTTCCGGCACTATTTAATTTGGGGGGTCATGCGGGTTTTGGGGTCATGCTCTTCCAGGAAAGGGAATTCAATGTCCAGTTCAAGTTAAAATGATGGTTCAAATAATACTGCCCTTCTGGCACTTTTTAATTTGGGGGTGATGCAGGTTTAAGGGTCATGATGTGGAAACAAGACAGGGATAGTGAATGGTGTGTGACTTTTTTTCTGTGGCTTTATAGCCTAAGTTTTTGTGCCTAAGATGTAGCAGGTATCCATTTGACTGTTTTTGGCTGTTAATTCCAGCTTCTCCAGCCCTGTTTGGGTGTAAAATGAAGG
This sequence comes from Phyllomedusa bahiana, assembly GCA_025379985.1. Lineage (NCBI taxonomy): Eukaryota > Metazoa > Chordata > Amphibia > Anura > Hylidae > Phyllomedusa > Phyllomedusa bahiana. The sequence goes on along the minus strand of JAODAL010050869.1, from coordinate 26,763 downwards.
TGTTTTTTGCTCTCCCATAGACTTTAATGGTCTATCGGGGGGGATGATCGACTTCGACTATTAAAAAAACCTTATCGATGGTGGCCGACCATCGCCCGAGGGTCGATAGCCAACGAATCGCTCAACACTAATTAGGGGGCTTAGAAATTTAGTAGTAATTTCTCACATTTTCCAAGAAATTGCAATATAAAATTTTTTAGGGACCATTCCAGGTCTGATGTGGCTTTGAGGGGCCTGCATGTTAGATAAACCCATAAATGACTCCATCTAAAAAAACTACACCCCTTAAAGTATTTACAACAGTGTTTAGGAAGTTTATTAACCCATTAGGTATTTCACAGAAATTAAAGAAAAAAAGAGGTGAAATTTCAAAATTTCACTATTCTTTCAGATTTTCTATATTTATCCATGTTCACGGGAATACGGTAAATGTGACTAGGTAAATGCAATGAAAATATAATTTCCCCCAGTTCTGCCGTTTTTAGAAATATCCCATAGGGTGGCCCTAGTGCATTATTTGGCTCAACCATAACCCCCAGAATAGAAGGAGCACCTACTATACTCGGGTCTCTTTTTCAATGCAATTTTATTTTAGGCGCCATTTCAGGTTTGAGGAGGCCCTAAGGTGCTAAAATTTAATAAACACCCTTAAAAAGACCCCATATTGGAAACTACACCCCTTAAGGTATATATACAGATATGTAGTGAGTCTATCGACCCCCCAGGTGATTCACAAATTTTTTTTTTAACATTAGGCTGTGAAAATGTAAAAAAATTTTTTCCAATAACCCTGCAATTTTAGTTTTAAAATGTTTCATATTTACAAGGAATCCTGGAAAAAAAAACCCCAAAAAAACTTTGTTAAGCAATTTCTTCCAAGTTGGGCAATACCCTACATGTGGGTGAAAAACTGCTGTTTGGGCGCATGGCAGGGGTACAAGGGAGGGAGCGCTATTTGGCTTTTGGAACGCAGATTTTGGGGGGGCCCAAATGTCGCATTTGCAAAGCCCCCAAAGTAGCAGAACAGGTGAAACCTTCCAGAAGTCACCCCATTTTGATTCAACACCCCCCAGAATCTCATCTAGGGTGTATTGTGCATTTTGGCACACAACGTGTTCCATCGTTTTTTAGCATTGGGCCGTGAAAATGGGGGGGGGAAACGCAGGTCCACCATTGTTTTTTGGGCTTCAATTTTACAGCCTTCACCGTGCAGTGTAAATGATGTGATAACTTTACTACGGGGGTCGGTACAATTGCAATGGTATAAAATTTATATAGTTTTTTATGTTTTATTACTTTAACACAATAGAAATATGTCTACAAAAAAATTGCGTTTTTATGTTGTACTGTTCTGACAGCCATAATTTTTTACTTTGCTGTGTGCAGAGCTGTGTAGACCTTGTTTTTTGCAGGGTGAAATTGATGCTTTTATTGGTACCAAATTTATGGGTGCATACAACACTTTGTTCAGTTTTTATTAAGGTTTTTGTGGGGCGTTTTGAACAAAATAAAGCAATCCTGGTAGTGTTTTTAATTTTAATTTTTTATAGCGGTTACTCTGCATTAGATATGACATGCTAACTTTACATAGCAGGTCGATATGATTAGGCCATGTTCACACGGCTTAAAATGGCCGTATTTCGGTCCGAAAATTTACGCCCCGAAGTGCGCCAATTACGGCCGAAAAGGGCCCATTCATTACGGTAATTCACAGTTCTCATAGAGAACTATGGATTACGTCTCTTTGACATGTCACTTTCTAGCGGCATATACGCGCCGCTAGCAGTGATTGTCTATGGGCTGGCGAAGTGTCGGCCCCCCGCTCACTCCCCCGCTCCCGCCCCGCCCAAGTCAACACGGCGTAATTGCAAATACACCGTGTGAACATAGCCTTACAGCGATACCCAATTTGTATATTTTTTTTTATTTTTTACTGCTTTTATACAATAAAAACACTTTTTATTTCAAACAGGAAAAAAACATTTTTGCATCGCCATAGTCTGAGAGCCATAACTTTTTTTATTTTTCTGTGTACGGAGCTGTATAGCTTGTTTTTTTGTGGGATGATTTTATGTTTTTATTGGTATCATTTTTGGGGGACAAGAACTTTTTTGATCATTTAAAATCCGTTTTTTGGGAAAGGGAGAGTGAAGAAAATATGCAATCCTAGTAGTTTTTTTATTTTTTTAAAAGCGCTCCCGTGCAGTAAAACCTAAGCTTTATGTTATGTTAGCTTTACTCTTTGTGTTGATACGATTATGGCGATACCCAATTTGTATACTTTTTTTTATGTTGAAGCACTTTAAAAAAAAAAAAAAGTCTTTTTAGTGTGTAAAAGAATATTTATGCATTGCTTTCTTCTGAGAGCCATAACTTTTTTATTTTTCCGTATACAGAGCTGTGTTAGGACTTTTTTTTTTTGCGGGATCAAATGTTGTTTTAATTGGTACAATGTTGGCGTTTTCTAGGAGTTTTTGATAAATTTTATTCCATTTTTTGTGCTGCGGGAAGAACAAAAATCTTAATTCTGTGATTGTTTTTTTTTTTTTTTTTTTTTTTACGGCGTTCACCGTACAGGAAAATAACATGACAAATTTATAGGGCAGGTCGGTACACCCAAGGCGATACCAAAAAGGGGTACGTTATTTATTGTTGATATTTTTTGGGGCGATTGGCGTTTGTAAAGGGGAAAGGGCGGTGTACGTGTTTTTTATTTTTTTTTCGTGTTTGTGTTTTAACTTGTCTTTCACTTTTTTTTTACTTTTTCACATTTTTTTTTACTTTTCCCCATAGGGGATTTGAATGAGAGATCTCTAGATCTCTCATTCAATAGGAAACAATGCACAGCTTGTTGCTGTGCAGTGGTTCCTATGGTAACTGTCAGTCACGATGCCGGGCCATGCCCACAGGGCACGGCAGGGCATCGTGACGTCACAGACAACCCGGAAGGCATTCTATGCCTTCCGTGCTGTCTTTCAGGACACAGCAGCCGCACGCTGCTGTCGCCGACAGAGACGCAGGAGGAGCGATCTCCTCCTGCGTCTCTCTTAGTTATTGCGACCCGATGGTCGCGATAATTAAGGGGTTAACCCCCTCCCCCCCCGGAACGATCGCGGGTCGGGGCCGACGCTGCGGGATGTCAGCTGTAATATACAGCTGACACCCCGCGCCGATCGCGCGAGCTCTGCTTTAGAGTTCGCGCGATCCTCAGGGCGTAAAGCATACGTCCAGCGCGTGAACCCCAAACGACCTGGACGTATGGATACGCCCAAGGGCGTGAAGGGGTTAAGGAGAACCAAGTCAATGTTTTAGATTGGCCATCATAAAGCCCTGATCTCAATCCTATTGAAAATTTATGGACAAAGCTGAAAAGGCAGGTGTGAGCAAGGTGACCTACAAACATGGCTCAGTTACACCAGTTCTGTCAGGAGGAATGGGCCAAAATTCCTACCAACTATTGTGAGAAGCTTGTGGAAGGATATCCAAATCGTTTGGGCCCAAGTCAAACAGTTAAAACAATGCTAACAAATACTAATGAAATGTATGTACACTTTTGACTTTGCAGAAAGTAATAAAATGCCTTAAAAAATTCTCTCTACCTCTCATTATCCTGGCATTTGGCAAATATAAATAATTTTGGTAATCCTAATTGACCTAAAACAGGTAAGGTTTATTCTGATTTCATGTTAGATAGTGAGAAGAATATGCATACGTGTCTTTTTACATAGTGTATATAAACTTCTGGTTTCAAGTGTAAGTGTAAGTGTGGATTGCATACAATGATTTGTATTTTCTTATGAGGATCTGAGAGGATTTCAGAGGCAGTTTTTAAGTGTGTATTTTTAGATGTGGGCTTATTGGAACAATATTCTGCCAAGCAGATTTTAGGCATGGATCAAGGTCAGACCCATGTACAATCCCTGCCACACTTTGTGTGATGTGGATTGGATGCTGATTTAAGACTCTCCGTTGTTTCCTTTGGGCATTCTCAGCGCAGAATTTGCCTCAAGGATTGACATTAGTTCTTTTTCAGCGCTGAATATTTTCAACGCTGAAAATAAATCCACGCAGAAAAAAATCAGCGCTGTGTGAACAACGACACAGACTTTGGAAACACTGAGATGAGGATTGGAGTCAGAGTTGATGCTGATTCTGAGGCGAATTCTGTGCTGAACCTGCACCAGACTTAGCATCCAAATTAGCTGTGTGAACATACCCTAGCAATTTTGTATCACTGGAATCATACCGACCTTCAGAATACATATAGCATGTCAATTTTACCAAAAAATGAACTTCATAAAAATGAAACCCCCATGGCGCAATTGTGTTATTTTTCACATTCCAAACCACAAAAAAATTTTTTTTTACTTACCAGCACTTTATATTATGTGACCAGTAGTACCATTAAAAAGTGAATCTTGTTCCGCAAAAAAAACAGCCTTCACATAGTTATTAACACGAAAAAACAAACAAAAAGCTGTGGCTCCTGGAAAGTGGGGTGAAAAAAACAACATAAAACAAACAAAAATCACTCCATTTTTTACCCTCCCCGCTTTTCAAGAGCCATAACTTTTTTATTTTTCTATCTACATAGTGATACTAAAAAATTAAGGGTTTTTATTATATTTAGACTTTTAAAAAATAATATTTAAAAATTCTCTATTCTCTAAATGCATGCCCCTTTTGTAACCGATAACTTTTTTGTTTTTCCACCTACAGACCTGATTGAGGGTGAATTTTTTTTGCGGGCTGAAGTGCAGTTTTTATTGGTATTATTTTTGGACTTAATTTTTTTTGGGGGTGAATAGAAATTTTAGCTTATTTTGGGTATTTGATTTCGGGCCCAGGGCCCCAAAAACTCATCCATTTTTGTCTAGAGCTCTAATTTAAGAGAGTTATATATGATTTCTATATTGTTCTTGTGATTAATTGGTTTATAAACGTGTAGTGCAGATTAAAAGAATTAAATTGCTCATCACATTCATTGTTTTTGTTTGATTTTTTTTTTTTCTTTAAAAAGTTCAAAATTTTTTAAAGGCTTTTCTGTTCACTTAATTTCCAACATTTCTTTAGTACAAAACTGAGTACACTATTTCATTTACTACTTGATAAGTATAAATGCCGGACCTTTAAAACTAGAGCGATGGGGAAAAAAAGGTCATTTTTAAAAAACAACGCCCCAAAACCTTCCAAAATGGTTTCCCAAATTTTTTAGCACCCAAATGAAGGGGTTCCCAGTATTAATTTTTTTTTATCCTAATTATTTTTTTCTATACGCCCAACTTTCCCGGCGCTGGAACAATTTTAGTGAGGTTTCAAACATATATATGGTAAACAATAAAATAATAAAATAATTTTTATTTATAAGCGCCCAAAATATTCCCCACTTTTTAATTTAGAGGGTATACATACAGACATTACACATTAAAAGGACCCTGCTCGGGGAACTTACAATCTAATGGGTATGGGGAACAAGGTTAAAAAGTGTCATTTACAATGGCCAGCCATGTTACATAAATGGAGGGGGTTTTACATAAAAGTTGGTGACCCTCCCACCCTGACAACATTTTTCAGTAAGGCCTGTGAGTGCCCTATTTTGGGGGAGTGACAGATGGTGTTAGAGGGGGGGGTTAGAAATTTAGGGATCTTGATAGCCAGCCTGAGAAATGTTTTTAGGGCCCCCTTAAAAAACGGGAGTTTTGTGAGTGTCCCGTTTTCCCCTTACTGTTCCAGAGAATTGGCGCCGCACTGTAAAACTTTGAAAGGGGGCATGGGGGGTTTCGGAGTTTGAAGAATGTAATCGATTCATCCGCCGACGGAGAGCCGAGTAGGGTGGGGACAAGTAGAGAGGAAAAATAGGGGGTGCAGCCTGTGGGGAGCTTTAGGGAGAAAAGTTTTGTTTTATCCTGTACTGAATGGGGAAAGGTAATGAAAATATAGCAATGGGAGTGTGTTTTATTGTGGGTTTTTGGCAAAATTTTAAAAGAAGGGTTTTCAGGTTGTGTTTCAGGGATGAAAGTGGAAAGTCTATGTGTTGTGGTAGGAATTCCAGATATGGGGAAGCTGGGAAAATTTTGTAGATGGAAATTACAAGCTGATGAAGAAGAGCAGAAAGAAAGGGGGGGCCATGAAGAGGATATTGTGCGAGGGGAAATATCTGGGGATTAAGGCAGAGTGTATGGAGGGGGGGGGATTTTAGAGGGCCTTGAAGCAGGGTTACCAACTTTAACGGGTTTTCTGGGGGAATGGGAAGCCATAAGGGATTGGCAGAGAGGGGAGGCAGAGGGTTTCGATTAATTTAAACGGCAGCAAAATTAAAAGGTTTGGAGGGGAGTGAAGGGGTCACAGGAGGCCACAGAGAAGGAGTTTCGTATCTAGGTGGGAGATGACAAGGGCATGGACAAGCATTTTGTTATGGACAAGTGTTATGTTATCGTTTAATAGATCAGACTTTTACGGGTTCATAAATGTCCAATCCTGGTGCTGCAACACATTCCCTGCTCCATGCACTCACCTGTGTCTTCCACCTAAATTATATGGGGGAAAAAAATGGGGGTTTAAAGGGAAAAATTTACACCATTTTAAAAACCCCCAGGCAATGTACATTCCCCCCTCAAAATTAGATAAAAGCGAAAATAACATTTTTAAATAATTTGTATACTTTTAGATTGTATTATTGATTTTCAATACACTTTAATCTATTATTACTTTTGTTAGTTTCAAGTTTTTTCAGTGAACGTTCTGCATTTTTCTTTCTTTAATGGATGGGTACCAACAATTTTGCCCAAATGTGTATATATGTATTGTGAGACAGTGACAGGAAGTCATTGATGATAGGTATGTATCCCCTACAATCTTATCAGTTTTCAGTTTGCAATAAAAAGCTCAGGTTTTCCAAGGTTTATTTTGTGAAAAAATGTACAATATAAATAAATAAACAAAACCCATACATAACACTGGACACCAATTTTTTTTTGAAAGTTTTGCTTCCTTTAAAATGTGAGATGATTATGATAAACCCATTCGAGTTAAATACTTCTGAAAATCTGTATCGTAGAATTTTGTAGATATTTGAGATGAAGTTTTACTGATTATGAAGCATTTCAATGTTGCCCACAGCATTACTGTAGTTCCACTGAAACAAAAGTGTTTTGCTGCTGATTGTCGTTTGTACCTAATGTCCGATGCATCCCATATTAGTGTCCAGCAATAGTCAGCTAGCATTGATCGATTCCAGTAGCCTTGATGATGCTTTCTTTCTTTCTCTTCACCTTGTTAGTCACTGACTGAAACACGATTTGCAGGGAACAATGACATGTTGCACTTCATCACTTTGTAAGCCTCAAGAAGGTTGTCAACCAATTCGATGTAGTTTGGTGCTCAATAGTTGACAAGAAAATTCTCACAGACATACTTGAATGATTTCCAAGCAAATTTCTCAGGCCCACAAACAGCTATTCAAATTGTTTGTCATTTATGATGTGTTGGATTTGAGGACCAACTAAAATCCCTTCCTAAATCTTAGCTCCGCTAATTCTTGGGAACATTTGTCTCAAATAACAATAACTTTCTGCTTCCTTGTTCATTGCTTTCACAAAAATTTTCATCAGCCTGAGTTTTATATGAAGTGGAGGCAGAAATATTATTGCTGGGTCCACAAGTGCTTTAGATGCAATATTTTCCTGGCCGGGAGTCAACTGGTTATGGATTGGCCACTTCCTTCTCCTGTAATGTGAGTGCTTAGCACGGCTGTCTAATTTGCAAATGAAATAGCGGTACTTGGTATATCCGAACTCCAATCAAGCACCAGTACAAATCTCCACAGATGTTCCAGTTGTAGTTACTGTACTTCATGTGTTTCAACAACAGTTCCATGTTCTCCTACATTTCTTTCATGTGTACAGCATAGCCAGCAGGTATTGAAGGATGAAAATTACCATTGTTTAACAAGACAGCCTTGAGGCTTAACACTGATGAGTCAATAAAGAGACATACTCTTTCACAACCCAAATCTGTGAATAATCCATCAATGTCGGTGCAAAAGTACAGGTTATTAACCTGTTCAAAAAACTGTGTTAAGTCATCTTCAAAAGACAGAAACTTTTGTAGCAAGTGACAGCAAATCTTGAAATCTTGAAGCCACTAACTCTGCATTTGCTTTTGACAAACATAAGTCCTGGACCAAGACATTCAGTTCTGGCTGTGTTATAAGATGAAGCGCATCAGACATACATGGCTCAAAGTTTGAATCAACTTCTTTCCCCATCTCTGATCCATGGACTGAAACATCTTCATCGCCTGCCTCCTCTATGCTCCATTTCTTTTAGTGTTATCATGTGGCACTGGTATAATAGCTGAAGGCAGATTGGGATATTCAATGGATTTCTTAGCAGGAAAACCAGAGACATTGGTTACATAGAGGTAACAGTCGGTCACATGATCCTTCTGTCCCCGCCATGTCATTGGGACAGCAAACAGCATTGTCATGGTCTGTCTTTGAGACTTAAGTGTGTACCCTCCACAAATGTAACAAACAGTATTGCGACTGTTCTGACACAAGATATTATAGCTCTATCAGATCATACTGTAGTATATAGCTGCATAGGTTTAAAATAGCAAAATCTTTGCATGCAGATTTTACAGTCTCTGTAAGCAGCGTCCAGACATATCTAGGTGTGCCAAGTCTGTAACAATTCCACTGAAGTTTTGCAACTACAGAGAAATGCAGGGAATTCATGCCTTTGCTTGCCTATACATTAAATAACAGTACATTTATTGTGGACAATACAACAGAAGATTTCAGAAAAACAGTACGTGACAGGAAAATTTCAAGCTGATTTTCATGATCAGCAGCTCAAATTACATAAGATCACCCAAAAGTGCTCAAAAAGCAAAAATCTTTATTGTCCACTGTAATTGGGATTGTTGCGTAATGATCCAAACTACAAAATTATCACATTATTTATCTCACATGGTGTACAGCAGAAAAAACTAAATACAAAAATAATGCCAGATATGCACATTTTTTTCCAACAAAACATAATAGAAAGTGATCGAAATGTCTTATGTACCCAAAAATGGTACAATAAGAAGTAAAAGTCATTCTGCAAAACACAAGCCCTCGTGTAGATCTGTAAACAGAAAAATAAGATTGTTATCGATCTTGGAATACAGAGACACACAAACTAAATTTTTTATTTAAAAAGTATTTTTTTGTGCAAAAGTGAAAAAAAATTAAAAACTTTAAAATTATGGTATTGCCATTATCATACTGACCCGTAGAATAAAGTTATCACAGTATTTTTACCATATAGTGATTGCCATAAATTTAAATTTGCTGATTTTATTTCCAGTCCTCTCTGAAAGTGTTAATAAAAGTTAATTAATAAGTTCTATGTACCCCAAAATGGTGGCATCAAAAAATAATTTTCTTCTAAAAAAAACAAGCCCTCAAATGACTACAGTATATCAACAGAAAAATAAAATGAGGTTCTTTTAATGCAACGATGAACAAAATGCAAAAAAAAAAAAAAACCCACTTAGGACGACATGTATGAAAACTGTCTTGGTCTAAGACTTTCTTTGTTACCCATAGCAGCCAATCAGAGTGACTCTTTCATTTTTTCAGAGCACTATAGGAAATGAAAAGGGAACATTGATTGGTTGCTATGGGCAACAAAGAAAGCCTTAGACCAAGACAGTTTTCAAACATGTGACCCTTAGTCCTTAAGCAAAAGGCCTGAAAAGGCCTTAATGACCAGCTAAAGGTTTCACTTTTTGCCTCCCTGCATTTTAACAGTCATAACTTCTTGGTTGTATAATTTCTTGTTTTATGCAATAGAAGTTTTTTGGGGGAATATCACTTAGTAATGTTAAGTATTGCATTCTGTATCAGTATGACACAGGCTGCTGTCAAGACAACACACAGTGTGTCCTGAAAGCAGGCTTACTCTAGCCCCATGTCTTGTTGGATCCACATCCAAAACTCCATAGAAATCAATACTACCTGTTTTCTGAATGTGTAGCCACCTGAATAAAACCCCTCAAAATCCATATAAAATACTTGTTAAAAACCATGTCGTCCAACACGATTTTCAATGAGCGTCCCCCAAGGGGGTAATATTTTGGGCTAGCTGTAAAGTCTGTTTTTGTTTCCTGAGTGTGAAAATAAAAACCCAGACAAACCTTGATGCCTTCTAGTTTTTGGAATAACATATGCTTAAACTAATATATGCCTATAGAAAGTGCTTTTATTTCCTACCAGCACCTTGAACCTTGTGAGATTGTAGAAATCAACTTGTAATGTCCTGCTATTATTTTTTTACCTTCAGCCTACTTTGCATTGTTTCCTGCCCCATCATTACATTAATAAAGAATTAAGTAGCTAGGATTCAAATCACAGAGGCCCATAATGTTTTAACTATGTAAAATGAGTGAACCCCATGCTCACAAATTCTTAATGTGGGGCCCATTTTGTTCACTGAAACTGCACAAGATCTACCAACACTATATGGCTAGCATCAAGCTTTTTACTGTATAGCCGGTGTCCCTGACAACTGCATTTACCCGGTGTGATCAAATGGAAAGATTATGTCCTTGGTCCAAATGTATACTAAAGAGGCCGACTGGTTTACCTTGGAAGCAGGACCCCCCCTTAGCTCCTTGGCCCCACAGCAACTCTTATCATGGACGTGGTAGTTGTGCCATTGATGTAAAGGTTGTAAAATATTGAAAGAATTGGTTAACCAAGCAAACACTTGTATGTCAGCCAATTACATATGCAACAATTTCTTATTCTCTATCGTCAAGGGCTATGGGAATCCAATAACAGAGCAGGGAAGTTGTAACTATCTCCTAAGTGCAGTTACGATCTGTGAACTCTGTCTATCGATTAGCAGGGAAATGAGTTGATGCACTACTCTTTCTATAGACAATTGTTGTACCTACTTCAAACTCTATCCGGTTAGTTTATTTGTGTTGATCTGGATAAGATGTTTCTTCATCATTTTGCTTAATAGCATCTGTTGTGGTTTTGATTTGACTTCAGGCCCCATCTCTACTTTTCCTGCGAGGATAGCAGTGCCACAAACTATATTGAACCCATAAATAAAGTAGCACAAGATATTATTAGCAGGGATTTTATGTGACTTGGTGATAAAAATGACAGGAAATATTGTCAATACAGATTTTGAAGGTAAAGGTTGTTGCTATTTTACCAAATTAATTTTCACAGATATAACAGAGACTAGTATTACTTCAGGGTTAAAGTACATATTTAATAGAGAATTTATCTAGCCTGGTGGTCCCTATACAGACCCTTAGCTGGGGTGCAGGCACTTCAAGGTTCATGAAATTCACTTCATCTTTCCAGCAGAATAATTACATGATGGAGAGCCAAAGTGTCTCAGGAGGTTAAAAACTCCCATAGCTTTTCTGTAGTTATTATAGATTGATGAAGGTATTTCCATCCATATTTGTACATTTAGTTGTCTAGATAAATAAGTTTTAACTATACCCTACAAATGTTCAAAGTGATATCTTTTGGTAACAGGACAGATTTCTAGTGAGTAATCCAGTTCTCTCCAGACAATGCCAGCATATCCTCATATATGGACCACACTGTTTCTGTGATGCGTTGTCTCAGGTTGTGGCTGTAGGGACAGATACACCGAGTCCTTGATGTAGCCCAACAGAAAGGAGTCACGGGTTGTTAAATCTATCAATCGTGGATACTTACATTTCAACACTGGTGCAGGAGCCAACTAGAGTGGAGACCCTTTTGGACTTAATATTGATTACCAGGCCTGACAGAGTAACAAAGGTTTAGCTTGGTGTGCAACTAGGAAATATACAGTTGAAACCAGAAGTTTACATACACTGTATAAAAAGACACATCTGCATGTTTTTCTCACTATCTGATATGAAATCAGAATAAACCTTACCCATTTTAGGATTACCAAAATTATTTATGTTTGCCAAATGCCAGAATAATGTGAGAGAATTTTTAAGTCATTTTTATTGCTTTCTGCAAAGTCCAAAGTTAACATGCATTTCAATAGTATTTGGTAGCAAACTTTATGACTTGGGTCAAACATTTTGGATATACTTTCACAAGCTTCTCACAATAGTTGGTAGGAATTTTGGCCCATTCCTCATGACAGAACTGGTGTAACTGAGCCATGTTTGTAGGTCATCTTGCTTGCATCTGCTTTTTCAGCTTTGCTTTTTCAATATAATTGAGATCAGGGCTTTGTAAGGACCACTCCGAAACTTTGACTTGGTTTTCCTTAATCCACTTTGTAACCAGTTTAGCAGTATGCGTCAGGTCATTGTCCATTTGGAAGACCCATTTCCGCCCAAGCTTTAACTTATGTGTCTTTTTATATAGTGTATGTAAACTTCTGGTTTCAACTGTATTACATTTTCACTTATAATTTACTAGAGTGATTTGTTGATGAGTCAAGAAAAACATTGAACTTCAGAAAGATAAAGTTGGATCAGCTTAGAGATGCCCTTAATCTCATTGACAGGGACAAGAGAACGAAGACTAAATGGGAAATTTTTAAAAAAACATATTAAACACTTACAGCAAGAGGTACATACTTTATTGGAATAAAATGGTTAGAAGAAGGGAAAACTAATGTGGAATAACAAACATAGACAGGAAGGCGGTGAGGAAACTTTAAAAGCTATAAGGAAAAAATAAATTACGTAAAAAAACAGATAAAGACATCAAAGCTGGAGACAGAAAGGCATAATGCCAAAGAGAGTAAAACTAACCCCAAAATAGTCTCCCACAATATACATAGAAAACAGATTAAAACTGAAACTGGTGGCTCTTTGGCTATGCTCATACAGCGTCTTTGCGGGGCATATTTCGGGGTGTAATTGCGCTGAAATACGCCCGAAGTATTCCGCATAAATATGGTAATTCATAGGTCTCATTGAGAGCTATGACTGCCTGCCATTTATTACGCACCGGATGAAAGAAGTGACAAGTGACATGGAAAGGGAATGTCTATGATTGCCAGCACAGAGCGTTTAAGAAGTACGTGCTGGCAAGTACTTCTAAAAGACCCGGCATATAGCAGCTCATACAGTACGCGGCACTATATGCCCCAAAGATGCCGTGTGAACTCTTTGAAAAGTAATGAGGGAGGTATCATATAGGGTAATGAGGAGAAAGCAAATCTAGTAAACATATTTTCTTCACATATTTACAGAGGAAAATGACCTTCTTATTAGTGTGCCAAGAGGTAAACTCTACCTTAAATGTCTTTTGTCTAACCCAGGAAGAATTGCAGCTCCACCTTAAGAGGATTAAAATAGACAAAATCAACAGATCCTGGTGGTACACACCCCTAAGGATGCCCAAAGGGAATTAAGTAATGTGATAGAGAGGCCCTTATTTTTATATTTATGGACTGTATATTAAGTTATGTATAAAAGGATTGCCGCATAACTGATCCTGTGTCAATATTTAAAAAGAGGTGAAAAAGTTATCCTGGAAACTCTAGGCTGACAAGTTTAACCTCTGTTGTAGGTAAAATGTTTGTAGGTTTTCTAAGAGATTCTATACTGGAGTATTTCAATGAAATAAATGCATAACTCCATATTTTGTCAAACTAATCTTATCAGCTTCTATGAGGAGGTTAGTTCTAGACTGTATCGAATTCAGTCATTGGATGTCTTATAACTGGATTTTTTCTAAAGCATTTGATAATATGCCACATTAAAGGTTGGTATGTGAAATGAGAATGCTTCGACTAGGAAAATATTTTTGCAAGCAGTCAAGTAACTAACTCAGTGATGGAAAATAGAGAGTGGTTAGTAATTGTACATACTTGGACTGGATCTCTGCTACTAGTGGGGTACCACATGGGTCAGTAGTGGGACCTATTCTCTTCAATATTTTCATTAATGACCTTGCAGTGGGATTGAAAAGTAGAATATCAATCTTTGCAGATGACAGTAAACTGTATAGCAATTGACACAATGTAGGATAGTATACTGTTACCAAGGGATTTGGAAAGGTTGGAGGCCTGAGCAGAGAAGAGTAAGGTGAGGTTTAGCATTGATAAATGTAAAGTTGTGCACATGGGAAGACAAAATCCATGCCATGATTACCTTTTAAACAGTAAATTTCTGGGTAAAACTGACAATGAAAAGGACTTGGAAATCATAGTTGACAGTAATCTTAACTGCAGCAACCAGAGTCAGGCAGCAGCTGCCAAAGCAGATAAGATGATGGGGGTGTATTAAAAGGGGCAAAGATGTACAATATGAGAACATAATTCTACCACTAAAATAATCCCTAGTTAGATGCAAAATAAATAATGTGCTCCGTTTTTGGCACTAGAACACAAAAAAGACATAGTAGAGCTGGAGCAGGTTTAAAGGCTGGCAAAAAAATTAATAAAAGAAATGACTGGACTACAACACCAAAAAATATAAGGTTATTTCGTTTAGAGAAAAGATGGCTTCGGGGGACCTAATAAATATGTATAAATATATCAAGGGTCAATATAGAGATCTCTCCCATTATCTGTTTATACCAAGGACTGCATCCATAACAAGGGGATATCTTCTTCGTCTAGCGCAGGCCTGACAACATTTGGCCTGTAGGCCACTTGTGGCCCAGCAAAGGATTTCTGGTGTGATTGCAAACCAGACCACAAAGAGGTGGGCTTGTGTGAACTCCTCCCAAAATGGCCATCCTCGGTTAATCCAGAGGCATTCCTGGATGGTCCGGGGCCTTTCCAGCCAGTGTGGACTCCCACTTCCTGTCAAGTTGATCAGGTCTGGTCTAGAAGAAATAAGGTTTTGAAAAAAAGAAAGAATAGGATTCCTTACTCTAACAGTAGTTAGAATATGGAACTCTAAACAGAGGAAGTTGTCACGGTGAACTTCCTAAATAAGTTCAAAAAGGGCCTAGAGTGTAATAATATAACAAGTTATAGTGACTAAATTCTGTAGTGGGGTTATTGATCCAGGGAATAATTTCGATTGAAAGACTGGGTTTAGGAAGGAATTTTTTCCTAAAATGAGGACAATTGGCTTCTACTTCATAGGCTCTTTTGCCTTCCTCTGTGTCAACACTATGGGATAATAGACTGAATTGGATGGACATATTTATGCCTTTAAAACTTTACTGATGATGATCTTGGGAGATATCTTGGGATTAGAGGACAGCTACCTCATGTTTATGGCCAGCTTTAGGGAAACTTAAGTGCCAAATATCAAAATTAGGAGGAAAGGGATCTTGAGAAGTTTATCAAAAATATATTATTTAGGAGATCAGGTCCTTCTGGGTTAAAATGTTGAGGAAGCGATAATAATTATTAATCAAGGGTTCTAGTTAAAAAAAGTTGTTGTCCCCCATACATTCCACAATATTCACCTCTTTATGTAGCAAAAACCTTTATTATTATTACTATTGTGATCCCGGACCCTTTTAATATAAAGCTGCGCTGTCAGCAAGTTCCGTGATTCTGTTCATCTCCTGCGAATGTCAAACTGAATAAAAATGGTTGTAGGCAGCGTTCTGTTCTACGTCTTTAGTAATTCGGTCTGCCTTATTAAAGTAACATGTGACCATGCCTAATTGCACAAAAGCAATAGATTTCTGAAACGCATTGTGATGTTGCCTACAAGTCACTCAGCGTGTTGCCGCACTAGTTTCTATTCTTCTATTTTTCAGTGCCTTGGCATAATCAAGTACAATCTGCAATTAACTGCTAGAGTTAATGAACTCATTAATAGAATGTCTTAGAATTTATATGATTTTCTTAAAATAGATCCAAGAAATGTGTTTGTTTACCATAAGATTATGCTACATGGATGTGATGGCTTCAACCCAATTACTTTCAGGAAGACTGTTAATTCTATTACATTACAGGTCCCTCCAGCAATGAAGTGGACTGAAATATTGCTATAATATGATTTTGGAAATAAATAGACCTTCTGAGAGCACCTTTGCTGTGGGCTTGTGCAGAGATCAGAGGGATTGAGTTATTGAGTAGGTTAAATGTCCCTCTTAGTGCCAAAAATAACCTAAATTCAGTTTAATATACTGACAACGGATGATACTTTATCCATAGAAAAGATAAAAAATAGAATAAGGTGGAGAGACTTTATTGATCGGAAGAAAGTATCTTCGTATCAATTCACACTTCTAATCTCTCTAAATAGTATTGTATAGGTGTTTAATGTAATATGCAACAAATTTGTAATGTATTTTCATGTAATTGTGTTTGCTTTTTAGTTCATACAACATAAAAAAGATATGTCAAACTAGTAGGCTGTTTGATGCTGAAAGATCTTATTACGGCTTTCATGAACTCCTTTTTTATTATATCCACGGCATATTTGTATAAGCCAGACCGACATTTAATACGCTGTGTCTTGGGTGGAATTGAATTTTTTCTAACAACAGTTTCCCTACTTGGACTAATGTATGTCTGCATTTTTACTCTAATAATTAAATAAATTACCAATTTCCAAGCCAGTTTACTGCTTGCTTTAACTACACCATAAAATATGATCTAAAAAAATAGGAAGAGTATACTTAGAGAATGCTGAAATGTAGCTGACCATACATACATTCAATGACTCACAGGTGACATCTTCTCTGTAGTCATTCCTTTTCTTCTCCCTTTGGTCTAGACACCCATGACTCCTTCTAGCTAAAATTTTACTCTACAGAATTTGTGGATTTGGATTTGCTGGTACGCATCTTCTAAAGAAGGAAAATTGTGTGCAAAGTATGTTAAAATAAAGATTTTATTCTAATTGGTTGACTACAAATATAGCAAATATAGTAAAACTAAACATGACAGATAATGCACCATGTTATCAAAGCACAGAATGTTAAGGGGCCATTTACACGGCAGTGGACAAATACCAGGGTTTGCCGACCGGTATTTGTCCTGTTTTGCAGCCGTCACCCCGGGGGGGGGGGTGGGGGGGCGATTTCTCCGCGTGAGCGTGAACAGCCTCCCTCCATTATGCACATGTCCGTCGGAAGCCGAGTCTGGAAGATGGTGCATGTTCAATGTTTTGTCGCCGGTCCGCCGGCGACAAAACCGCCGTGTGGAAAACCTGTGTAGTGGGGGCTGCTGCACGGGTTTTCCATAGAGCACAATTGTGCTCATTTTCGGCCGGTTTTTTAGGCGGTCTGAAAAACCACAAACCGGCTGAAAAACCGTCCGAAAACCCGTGCAGTGGGGACATGCCCTAACTCCGCTGCTTTTCAATGGCCTTTGTTTACAGATAACAGCAGATAAAATAAATAGCTGAACTCTTCTACATTCATTTATTGTTTTTTTTCATTTTGCTGGTACAAAGCGAGTTGGACACCCTGAATATCACCATCTACAAACTGAGCTTTTTCTGCATTCATAACCTGAGCTTTGCTATATGTGAATATTCGGTAAGCCTGCTGAACAGACACGGATACAGAAATACACTTCTGACAGGTAAGGACTAATCCTTGCTGGGTCTCCGCAGGCTGCATCAGTAAACAGATGAGGGCACAGACAGCTATGCAGCATTTAGTGATAAGGGAATAAGTTAATCAGTGATTGAGAATTTCTGCTGCTTGAGCTTTACACCGAGAGCTGTGGCAGAATCATTCACAAACTAGAGATTTTTTCATAACACAGGAAAATACATCCCTGTTGATATGGGCCTGTCTTCTGCTGGTTTAATGTTTTTGCTTTAATACATAGAACATAAAGTATGTCATTGTTTTAGTATAATTATTACCCATAGTCTACATAGACATTAATGTAGCACATATTGCATTAGATTTCTGTTGTGAAACATAAAAGTCCATAAAAGACCCCTACCACAGCCATGGCTTTTGTTGGCTATCCTTGGATATATTTCATGCACGAAGGGCATGGAGTATTATTTTCACCCCTGCAGGAGGTGGGCACAGTCACTTCATATGAAACACAAGCAGGCTTTTACTCTGATGTGGAACTGAAGCTTTATGGTTAAAGTAACCTATATACAGATGCATAAATCTCAGTGTTCTCTTTAAGAGACAAAATTGCTTAATAAACAGCATTACTAGTGGTAGTAACTAGTAGAAGAGTGAAGAAATCAGGCGATACTTTTTAGAGGCTAACTGAGTATATTTGATGGTGAGCTTTTGAGAGTACTAGCTCTCTTGTTCAGACATGATGTTATACTACTAGTGGTAGTTCTCGTGAGGCACTCTTATAACAAGTCAAATATATGTCCTCTTTACCAGGGGTCTGGTTTTCAGTCCATATCAGGTCTCAATTCATCACCACCATGGCCAAGAAGGCTTTTTTTCAATATCTCTCACTGAGTAACTACACAACAACACTCAGTGGCAGGGACCACCTGCTTTATGCGGACTTGTGATCTTACCAACAGAATGGTCACCTGCCACAATGTGTGTCAAATACAATCCAGTAGGGGGCTTCTCAACCTAGCGCGGGTCCTGGCCTTATGGAACCAAGGGGAGAACTTCTGTGATGTCCGTTTATTCCAGGCACTGGCGTTTATTGCTCCAAATCAAATAAGCAAGGAAACACAATACAGCTTAGCCTCAGCCGAACAAAACATAATCATAACACCTTTGGTGTTGTCTCACTCAAAGTCCTTTAGGGGTGCTTTACAGACAGCCTGCTGTAGACGTCCTCTCCAGCTCCCACACTGTCAGATCTCCTTCTGACCAGTCACACCCTGCACACCTGACCTGCCAGGCTTACATAGGACTCCAGCAAACCCAGGCCTGGACCTGGAACATGGGAGTAGCCAACCCACCCAGCTCTTTTGGCTACTCCAGTAAAAAGCCTACCCGATTAACCGCATAGCAGTTATGCTAAACGTATATGAAACGTGTGTCAGTGGCCGAATGCCGCTGACACCAGTACTACATGGCTTTTTACCACACCGAGACCAGGCATCTCGGTGAGACATATCGGCCGTCCACCACGGCCCCTTGTGGTTTCCTACTAAATATATATATATATATATATATATATAAATATAAATATATATATATATATATATATATATATATATTTTTTTGTTATAGGCCAGCGGTGGCGAACCTATGGCACGCGTGCCATAGGTTCGCCACCGCTGCCTTCCTGCTCTGTGCCGGGAGGACTCGGCGTCCGGGTCACAGTTTCGGACCTGGGGCCTTCGGC
This sequence comes from Phyllomedusa bahiana, assembly GCA_025379985.1. Taxonomy (NCBI): domain Eukaryota; kingdom Metazoa; phylum Chordata; class Amphibia; order Anura; family Hylidae; genus Phyllomedusa; species Phyllomedusa bahiana. The sequence continues at coordinate 7,573 of JAODAL010050869.1, read as the reverse complement.
AGCCCGAGTCCAGCACAGCACGAGTCGGGACCCGCTGCACACCCTCAGCGCTGAGGGGGCGCGCCGGGCCCATGCGCTCAGCCGGGCTGCGGCGCGATGTAATTACATCATCGTGCCGCTGCCTGTCCTCGGGCGCACAGCCGTCATAGGCTGTTTGCCTGAGGAGCTGACAGAGGAGAGAAGAAGACAGAAGAGGAGTGTGCGGCTGGGACAGCGGTAAGGTGAGTATTAGTGTTGTTATTTTACTTGTGTAATATATATACTGCTTTGGGGAGCCCATCTATATACAGGCTGGGGAGAGCTGGCTATATACAGGCTGGGGGAGGCTGGCTATATACCGGCTGGTGGGGAGCTGGCTATGTACAGGCTGGTGGGGAAAGCTGCTATATACAGGCTGGTGGGGAGAGCTGCTATATACAGGCTGGTGGGGAGAGCTGCTATATACAGGCTGGTGGGGAGAGCGCCTATATACAGGCTGGTGGGGAGAGATGCTATATACAGGCTGGTGGGGAAAGCTGCTATATACAGGCTGGTGGCGAGTGCTGGCTATATACAGGCTAGTGGCGAGTGCTGGCTATATACAGGTTGGGGGAGAGCTGCTATATACAGGCTGGTGGAGAGAGCTGCTATTTACAGGCTGGTGGAGAGAGCTGCGCTTTACAGGCTGGTGGGGAGAGCTGCTATATACAGGCTGGTGGGGGAAAGCTGTTATATACAGGCTGGTGGCGAGTGCTGGCTATATACAGGCTGGTGGCGAGTGCTAGCTATATACAGGGGGGGGGGAGAGATGCTATATACAGGCTGGGGGGAGAGCTGCTATATACAGGCTGGGGGAGAGCTGCTATATACAGGCTGGGGGGGGAGCTGGCTATATACAGGCTGGGGGGGGAGCTGCTATATACATGGTGGGGGAGAGCTGGCTATATACAGGCTGCTTGAGCCCATCTATATACTGGCTGGGGTAGCTGGCTATATACTGCTGTGGGGAGAGCTGGCGCTATACTGCTGTGGGGAGAGCTGACTACATACTGCTGTGGGGAGAGCTGACTATATACTGCTGTGGGGAGCTGGCTCTAAACTGCTGTGGGGAGAGCTGGCTCTATACTGCTGTGGGGAGAGCTGGCTCTATACTGCTGTGGGGAGAGCTGGCTCTATACTGCTGTGGAGAGAGTTATCTATATACTGGCTGGTGGGGAGAGCTATCTGTATAGTGGCTGGTGGGGAGAGCTATCTGTATACTGGCTGATGGGGAGAGCTATCTGTATACTGGCTGATGGGGAGAGCTATCTGTATACTGGCTGATGGGGAGAGCTATCTGTATACTGGCTGATGGGGAGAGCTATCTGTATACTGGCTGGTGGGGAGAGCTATCTGTATACTGGCTGGTGGGGAGAGCTATCTGGATACTGGCTGGTGGGGAGAGCTATCTGTATACTGGCTGGTGGGGAGAGCTATCTATCTGTATTACTGGCTGGTGGGGAGAGCTATCTATCTGTATACTGCCTGTGGGGAGCTATCTGTCTGTATACTGCCTGTGGGGACATATATCTATATACCTATCTGCCTGAGGGGACCTATATCTATATACCTGCCTAATTGAGGGGACCTATACACCCACCTAACTTAGGGGACTTATATAATTATAAGTAAGGAGTTGCTGGAAAAGTGAGGATTCTAATATATTTGTGTCTAAATCTGCAGGGACGAGTGTTGGTAGGGAGAAGTCAGCATGAAGGTGTGAACCAGATGGAGAAGAAACCGGAATGTGAACGACTTACTGGAGAAACGTCACATGTGAGTCACTAAATGTGCCTGAAATGTAATCTCTTATATGTGTGCAAAGTGTAATGGTTTATATTCAGTAATGGCATGGCGGTATTATTCAGTCACTATGTGTTGGCGAGATGTGTCGGTATTATTCAGTCACTTTGTGGTGGTGATACGTAGTGGTATTATTCAGTCACTATGTGGTGGTGGTGGTGTTGTGGTATTATTCAGTCACTATGTGGTGGTGGTGGTGTTGTGGTATTATTCAGTCAACTGTCTGCTGAGCACCTGTGTACACAGCTATCTACCACAATATGGTCACTGTATAGTGGAAGTATTGCAGAGGGATTGGCTAAGCGGCCGTCACATCCCTCGTATTAATTGTTGTGCGACCCTGCTTCCCAACGTTACTTCCCTGCTTTGTGCCGACGTCGGCGGCACTTTGCGGTAACTAAGGTATTTTTCGGTCACAGTTTCGGCACTCGGTTTCAAAAAGGTTCGCCATCACTGTTATAGGCTTTCTATTGTATTTGTTTGATTTTTATAAAAACCTGTGAATAGTAAATATTATGGCTTTGGAACGTTAGTTGCTTCTGATGAAACAATATTATTGGATTGGAAATAAACCAATCCTGTGCTGCCACGTCATGATGTCAATAGCTCTACCCCATTGTATGCAGTGGACGAGGAGCAGTTCAACAATGTAGCAGCAAGAGATAGTAAAAAGTGAAAAGTGAGACCAAGAACAAGAGAAAATAGAGAGAAGGGACAACAAGACAAGTGACAGGAGGAGTAATAAAGGAGACAGCAGCAAACGCTCTGGAGAAATAAATGTAAGAAGAAGAGGAGGAAGTAGAGAGAAACTTTCCTTGGTCAGAGCTCCTCCACAAAGAGCCACAAAGAGGATCCAACGGAAGATTGCAGCCCACAGTCATTTCTGAAATGCATCATAAGAAAGGTAGTTATCAGCAGCATTGGGCACAGATTCATAACAGCTAAATCATCCATATCACCTCCGACAAGAGACATTAGTATTGTATCAGGATTTATATGTATATTTATAGAACAGCAAGAGCTAGGCAACAGACAAGAGTCTTCCTAAGGATTTATAAATAACAGCAAGGGTCAGCGATTATATGGTAGAAAATACAGTATTTTATTACAATTTATGATTGCCTCATTCAGGTTTGCCATCAGAAGTTTCAGGGACCCATTTAGCTGAAGCGTCAGGGCCCCCCCTCAACTGGCCTTCCAACAAAAAAAATTATTTGTAGGGTGAACAAACAACAAATTTCAACTGGGCCATTCTTTTTGGGTTTAATTTTTGTTGGAGTTTAATTGGAGTTTAAGGGTTTGTCCCCAGGGTATGGTTTATTGGTCAGTTTTTCAGATGGATTGCAGTTTTAGAAACCGTCTGAAAACCGACATGCAACGCTCCCCATAGACTTTAATAGAAAATCCGTTCAGCAGTCTCCACTGAACTGATTTTCTGCCGGATGGTTTTTCCCACTGCCGGCGTTCCGAAAAACTACGAACATGTTCATTCTTCTGCCTGGTTTCCAGACAGAAAATTAACCTTGAAGTCAATGAGAACTGAGCAGAAAGTGAGTGAATGGTTTTTGGCCAGTTTTTGGCACGGGTTTGGGTGTTTTATTTTTTTGAGAAAAAAAAGTGAAGAATGATCCAACCTATAGTGGGTGTGTTTTTGGAGGTCCTTTTGCACTTTTTTTTAAACAAAGCAAAGCACTTTCTGGGCTGGTTGGAAGAGGACACATCAGCATGCCTTCCCAAAAATACCACTGCATGAACATGGATCTGAGTAGACTGATCTTCGAGGTGAGTGTTAGTGTGAACATGTATGTATGTATCCTCTTTTTAGCCTAAAAGCCCACATTTTTATGCTATTTACAACATACTTGCCAGCTTTTGAAAGTTGGCATCAGGGAGATTTGAAGTTACACGTGCCACCCCAAAAATTAGCATGATCATGCCCTCTTTGTATCGAGTCACACCCCCTTCACAAAAAAGTCACAGCCACTCCACCTAACAGTTCTAGATTAAAGCTAATTTAGGGTTTTGATGTCAGCCAGCAGTAGTTTTTGTTGGCCAAGGCTGACACTAACCCCATGTCACTATTACCCCAGTACTTAAAACACCAGGGTACTGGGAAATGCCAGTAACTGTCAGAAGCAGGCTGGTATTTTTAGAATGGGAAAAGACCAGTGTTAATGGACCTTCTCATTCTAACAGTGTCAGGCTGTAGATGTCGGTTTTATGTTGGCTGGTTATAGAAAATGGGGGAACCCCATGTCTTTAATTTTTTTCAAAAAACATTTATTTTTTGAGAAACCTAGTGGGCAACTACTGAAACCATTACAGTGGATGTCTGTTTTTATATTCTCATTAAATAAATAATTTTTTGGAAAAAAAAAATGACGTGGGGTCCCCCCCATTTTCCATTGCCAGCCAAGGTAAAACAGACAGCTGCAGTCTGATCTTAGAATGGGAATAGCCATCGATTCTGGTCCCATCCCATTCTAAAAATACGAGACTGCAGCAGCCCCAGAAGCAGACCATCACTTTAGAGGGTTCGTTTCTGACGGTCACCCAGCCCTTCCCAGTACCCCTGGTTTGTTGGGTACTGTGGTATAAGTGACACGGTGTTAGTGTCAGCTTTGGGCAACAAGATACACCATTAGTTGACACCAAGCCCGAGCGATAGTAATGAAGAAGCATCATACACCTCCATTACTATCACTGGAATTATATGGGAAAAAAAACCACACAAATTGGACAAAAAAACCTTTTATCTAAATAAACTCTCCCCAACACCAGGCCTCTTTAACTATTTTATTTAAAAAATATATACATCCAAGGTTGATCCGACATAGTCCACTGAATCTGACTGTCCAAATGGGAACCTGTAAAAAAAAACATTACACACGTACATATAGGCTGGATACCCTATCCAGGAAAGCTGGGTGACATCCATCACCCACAGTTAACATCCAGCTTTCCATGATAGACTGGGTGCCACCTTTGGGGGATGGAGTGTCACCCAGCTTTCCCAGGTGCTAAATAGGTTATTGCCATAGGCAATCACCAGAGTCTGTCCCCTACGGCCTGTCTCCTGCCCCCCATAGCTGCCAGAGACAGACCGCCAGAGACAGACCTCCCCCTCACTCTAGCACTCTCCCCCACATTGTAGCCCCCATCCTCTTCACTTTAGCCCCCCTCCTCCTAGTTCCCCTCTCCCTCAATCTAGCCCACTTTTCCTCACTCTAGCCCCCCTTTTCGTCACTCTAGAACCCCTCCTCCTCACTTTAGCCCCTATCCCCCTCACTATAGCCCACCTCCCCCTCACTCTAGCCCCCCCTCCACAAGCACACATACTCATCAGTCTTCTGGAGCTTCTGTCAGGAGAGCAATCCGGGCACTGCAGGGTAGAGGGCCAGAGATTCGGTAGAAGGCCAGAGCTTCACAGCTCCGCCCCCTCTCCACAGTAATGTACTGTGGATGCAACCCCGGCCTCAGCTACTGTCAAGAGATCGGAGCAATAACGGGGTAAGCTGCAGTGTGATGTGTCCTCCACCGCTCCAATGTCTGCAGCCACTGACACCAATGTGAAAGAAGCCAGAGGACGCCACCAGAAGGAGTAGTATATGCAATAAATAATCAGCATCACTGCGTGGCCCACCTCCTCCCCGTGCTTAGTGGCATCAGAGAGCATCACTTGAAAAAGGGAGAATCACCACTGCTCAGATAACAGGTCAAGATGATGGGCGACATGTATGTACCCCCCTGTTCGCTATATTATTAACCAGGCTCACTCCAATATCAGGTGCATTACAGAGCACCCGCGGCACTTTGTAATGTGCCTGAGATCAGCGGCGGGCTGGAGGCGTGTCGCGCTACAACCATACGAAGCTACACATATATGCCTTTTGAACAGCAAATCCAGGGGCATTACTGTTGGAACAGGTAGACCAATTTAAAAGTAGTTTACCTGAGCCAGAATTGTCGCTTAGTAGCTAGAAAGCGCTAAATCTATGACCTGCAGTAGAACACGTTCAAAGATTCAGGAGCATTCTACGCTACTAATGTACACAAAAACAATGGCATCCGGGCACCAAAAATCATACATGTTGCCCTATATGCACTTATTCTTATTCTATACAATGAATGCAGGGCCTTTGACATGCAACTACATGCCATACAGTTGTATACATCAGTTATTCAACTAGCTTTTGTAAAAAAAAAAAAAAATAATATTAATAATTTGTTTCATTTTGACCTCTCAGACAGGCAATCATATTTGCTTCATGGATTACTATTTCACCGTATTCAATGTCCTAAAATAGGTCTCTTTGAAGACCACCGCATTTTGCAACAAAAAACAAAATAGATCAATAAATATAACTGTTGTGTTTTCTTTATTTTTTTCCTTCTAAGGCTATGTTCACACGGCTTAACTGCGGGGCGTAATTACGAGCGGGGGGGCCGGCACTTCGCCAGCCCATAGACCATCACTGCTAGCGGCGCGTATACGCCACTACGAGAGGAGACGTAATCCATAGTTCTCTATGAGAACTGGGAATTACCGTAATGAATGGGCCGTTTTCAGCTCGTAATTAGCGCACTTCGGCGCGTAATTACGGACCGACATACGGCCCATTTTAAGCCGTGTGAACATAGCCTAAATGTGAAGCAAACATTGACATTTCTTTTGTTAATTCCCATGTTATTCTATTATTAATTTTTTTGCTCAGTTTTCTTTTTAAGGTCTCTTTTATACACTCTTTTTTTGCCTGCATTTTCATAGCATTTTTTAAAATCCATTTTTGGTCACTTTTTATTTTATGAAAATTGCCACAATCATACCAACCACATAAACCCTGCAAAAACATTTTATTTCCCCCAAAAATCTCCTAAAGGTTAATCAATAAACTATATAAAAAAGCTTAGCTCTAAAGAGCCAAAATAGGCTGGCCGATAGGAGATAAATTAAAGCAGTCATAACGCCAAAGTATGGGGCAGAAACAGTGATAATGCAAAACTGTGGGGCAGATTCACCAATCAGAATGGCAAGGTGATAATAAACCATCCCTTTATTCTTTCTGGAGAGTCAAGCCGCAGCTTACGCAGTTTTTGAAACCGATGCGCGGTCAAAAAACTTTGAAATGCTCATTCTTTGGTCATAATCCACGTGGAAAACACATGGAAATTTACTATTGAAAACAATGGGATGGCGAAAATCCTCATGCAATATCACTCAAAACATTTGTACAGGTATTGCACTCGGTTTTTAAAGCGGATCTGCATCCTAAACTAATAGACATGAATTGGACTCTTCCTGACTGCAAACCACCTGTAAAACTAAATCCAATATACGACAACATATCCTCATGCAATAATCAAGTACTTTAGTAAAAAATAGCTGATGCCATTTTCAAGAGCAAAATCCACTTAAATTTGACTCTGTTGTGTGAACATCCCCTTACTGTATCCACTTAATAGCTAAGAGGAGGACCTTTTAATGTGAACAAGTGTTTTAATTGCTCTTAGCAGGCATATGTATTGAATATGGTGGGGAATTGAATTACAGACGGTCCCTGACTTACACTGTTCCTACTTACATCTGTCCCCTAGTTACAAATGTTCCATAGCAGATAGTAGCTTTGGAACGACAAGTTCCAGCATGCCACAGCAGCACATGGCGTAAAAATGATGTGAAATCTTCTTAACAGGGACACAGACAGTAAAACAAATGTAAAAACCCTTCCCTGCACTATCCAAACCTTTTTTT
>JAODAL010050868.1:0-27085 GCA_025379985.1 Phyllomedusa bahiana | reverse complement strand
AAGTTGAAAATGTCACTTGCAAGGTGGCCGGGGGGTAAAAAGCTAACATTTACACACCCGGTTGCACTTTTTAAGCCCACAGCTTTGTGACTTAGTCACATAAGGCAATTAGAGTCAAATGAATAAACTGTTCCATATCAATGATGAAATGACAAACTGGTTCTGTAAAGGTCATATCATCAAAGAGACAATGTCAGAGTCCGAGGATGTTAATTAAATTATTACATGGAACGCCACAAATTCAAAAGTTCATTTTCTAGGAAAATTTGTCATCCAGAGATAACCAAGTCATGCTGTACAAATGAGTATTAAACTCGCCATCATCTATCAATTCTGTGTAATGCTAAAGTGCTATACCCATCAAGAAAACTTCTTTCCAAAGAGTCGGACTGGCACATTAGAGTATTGGAGGATCCTCCATTATAGATAAGCTCTGACACAATAGTGGAGCCTAAGGTTCAACAGAAGACAACCCTATTTGGTACTAACTCCAGATATGATTTTGGGTGTGCCATCTGGAAAACAATGTTTTACATTCCCATTAGGGGAAGTTCCTTGTTTTGGAGACCATTTATGACTGCAAGCAGAGAGCCACTACAAGAAGCCCTATAGTACCCCTGCATTAGCATAACATACCAGTTCCCTCATAGTATAGTTTAATCAGAATTGCTCCTTCAGACAATACCATCTAAGGAGGACTTAGAAGCCAATCACTTTTTACTAGGGTCTATTTTATATGGAATGATTCACAAATAACCTATTAAATCTTATTGTTGATCTATTCTATGTGAGCAATGATAGCAACAAAGATTACAATGCAATAAAAAATGGATGAGCAAATTGATGTTTTATATAGATGGAAGGTAGGTGCTCAGAATCACTTGCACTAGTGGGCCCAAAGATCCCCAATCCAACACTACTTCTGTAAATGACTTATTAGCCCATACAGATACCACAGGGGTTGTCCTCTCCTCGGAATCAAACACTATGAAGCAGGTCAGAGTAACTATCAAAGAGTGGTTATAGCTCTGGTAGACTCAATGTCACCAAGTATTACATGACCAGGCCACAGGGTACTACTACATTAGCTGCAGGGGAACAAACGGATCTACATAGCTCCCTATGGCACTTAGTACAACTATGTATTACAATCCCAGGTCACCAGGTAATACTACATTAGCTGCAGGGGAATGAGTGGAACTACACAGCTCCCTATGACAATTAATACAACCATGTACAGTATTACATGGCCAGGCCTCCAGGTAATACTACAATAGCTGCAGAGGAACAAGTGGATCCACACAGCTCCCTATGGCAATTAGTTTGACTATGTATTACAATCCCAGGTCACCAGCTAATAATACATTCGCTACAGGGGGATGAGTGGCGACACAAAACTCCCTATGGCAATTAATGCTAGCATGTATTGCATTTCCAGGTTGTCAGGTAATACTACAATAGCTGCAAAAGAACAAGTGGTTACACACATCTCCCTATGGCAATTAATGCAACCATGTGTTACAAGGCCACTTTACTAGCTAATATTGCACCCACTGTATGGGAGCGAGTGGTTACACATAGCTCCCTATGTATTACATGGTCACTTTACTAGCTAACACTGCACCCGCTGTACGGAAACGAGTGCCTGCACACAGCTCCCTATGAATTACATGGCCAGCTTGCCAGGTAATACTAAAATAGCTGCAAAAGAACAAGTGGTTACACACATCTCCCTATGGCAATTAATGCTACCATGTTTTTCATGGCCAGTTTACTAGCAAATATTGCACCTGCTGTATGATAATGAGTGGTTACACACAGCTCCCTATCTATTACATGGCCAGGTTGCCAGGTAGATTAGCTGCAGTGCCTACACATAGCTCCCTATGGCAATAACAGCTTGTAATAGCATTGATTGCAGAAATGTGAAGAATAACAAGTCCTAATTTTTTTATCAATAATATTGTCAGTGCTAATCACTTTTTTTCAATATCGGAAACAGCCCACAATCTATTCTCTTGATCTAAACAATTCAGCAAAAAATGATAGTAAAATACTAGTCCTGGTTTCACAATACTGAGCAGTGAATTAAATCACAGGGAAGGCTTGTGGATACATCAGACAATGTTCTCAGTAATCTCTCTTAATTCCTAAAGGTCGATACTACTGTCTTCAGGAGGCGCGCAGAGAAATGTTAAGTAACTTTAGCTATCTTGTATCTTTTCGAAAACTTGTGATTCTAATCTAGATGCTCAGTTCTGATTATTAGCACATACCCACAGAGGACACTTGAAAGTAAAAGAGAAAATAAAGATATTGAGAGTCTAGGGCGAGGTGTCAATTGTAAAGAATGGAGAAGTAATATCTCAGTAGATTCCTTTATAGCCATGTAGAGAAACTGCTCGGATTACTTCTAGAATACAATTACTTTGAAACTTGTCCTCTGTATAATGTGGCTATTATCATAACCATTACTCCTGAAAGTGGAGAACTCCACTCAAGAACTCCAATCCCCTACCATCTATCCTCTTACCAGAGGGTCAATTGGAGTTGGCTTTAAAGGAGTTGTCTCCCTACAGAGTTTCATAGGATGCATGAATGAAATACTCTGTCACTTCCTGCTTCAGACTGACTGTAATTTGCATACAGCTCCTTGGTGTATTCAACTCTGTGTTTTCAGTTGCTAATTAGTTCAGATTAGCTCAGAAGCTTCTCTGAAACTACAAGCAGGACTTTTTATCTGATCCCTCAAACAAAAGCCCTAATTAGAGCTGTTTACTTTATATAAATCAAGCTTTTTACTGCTGCTCAGCACAGAGGCTGCCGCGACCTGTGTGATGACATCACTCACTGCTATCACATAGAACAAACAGCAGGGGGTAGAGCTGTACACAGGTTGGTTACTGAGGGAACTGAAATAGCCAGGGAGGTGATTAATTCACTTGTATCTCCTTAACAAAAACAGATGAACAAAGCAATATATTTGGAAAATGTCTTTATTTTGTGTTCCCTACAATTTGAAAGCTATTCTTTGTAGCGAGACAATCCCTTTAAGAAGACATACGTGGTACCCTGTCACCTGTAAACAAGAATAGTGACAACACGGATATTCTCTGCTGCCTGGCAGCACCAATAAGGCATTGTACATTGCTGCACTGCACGTGCAGTTAGTGAGCAAGGATGAGGTTTTGCAGTTTTATACAAATAATGCTTTATCACTGTATAATCAAAAAGTTCAACATCTTGCTAATATACTTTCTGTTTTACTTCCCTTAGGCCATGTCTACACAGCACTGGTTTTTATTTTCAACTGTAACCAGTGCCCCATAGACCTCCATAGAAAATCCGAGGTCACAGCACAGATTTTCTATTGTCAAATTTCTAAACTGCCAGATTCTGCCAGAATATAGAACATGTTCTATTTTACTGCGGATTCTAGAGCAGTTCTATGTACTGGGCCAGCCAAAATCCTAAAAAAAAAATTGCAATTTATGGCACAAACCCGCTCCAAAAACTGTTGTACAGCTCTGTTAAAATACCATCGGATTTTAACATTGCTGTGTAGACATTAGCCTTAATGCTATCAAGATACTGTATTTGTTTGCTGTCAGTGAATGAAAAAACACACAAAAAATAGGACATTACTTACTTTTTTTTCTGTCAGTGAATGAGATCACTTGTTTACAGAAGTGCTGTGTTTCGGTTTTTCAGCATTTTTCGTTTTCTAAAACCGCTGAAAAAATGACTGAAAACAGCTCCCATAGACCTCTTTAGTAAAAATGGTCTGTTGTCTCCACAGAATGTTATATTTCTGCTCGTTTTTGCTGCTGTCATTTTTTGCAACGTTGCAAAAAATGACAGAGTAGGACAGAAAATTTACTACTGAAGTCTATGTAAAACGCCATATGTTTTCTGCCGCAATTTTTGGACAGTTTTGCACAAAACCCGCCTAGGTGTTTAAACAATGTTTTGATTTGTGCATACATTAAAAAAACAGACTATAAACATGCCAAAAAAGCAAAACGCACCAAAAACAGTCGGTTTTCAGCTGTTTTTGACAGGCAGTGGGCAAAAAACTCTGTTTTATGAACAGTTTTAGGATTTGGTTTTCAGTGAGATTTATGTCCAATGTCGTGTAGACCCAGCCTCATAGACACAATGCTGATCTTGGCTAAGAAGTAAATGTAATTGTATCCTATCCAGTCAATGCTCTATGAGCTAAATACATCATCATCATAAGCACAAATCCCTCTACTAGTCTACTACATTGTGTCTATCTGGAGAACAAGGGGTCTGGCTTACAGAACATTGCCTAAGCTAAATACATCTGTAACCAATGCTTAACAGAGAGCTGGGCTAGTGTATATAGGTTTGCAGCCTGGGAATATAAGCAACAGAGTGCTTTTTCACTGACAGGAAACAAAATAGCAAGGAATCAAACAAAGTTTATTACCGAGTTGTAGAACTCTTCATTTTTATAATGATCATACAATAATTAATAGAAGAAGGTGACTGATTTAATAGGAGACAGGATGTATGTCTCCCTTCAGAGTTTCAGAGAAGTGATCAAATTGAAATACTCCCTGTCACTTCGCCCCTGGTTCAGATGTCTGTACCATATATCATACAGGCTCATTAGACTTGTACACTCCTCAGCTGTTTTCAGGCTGTGCTTTCAAGGATGCTAACTTTGAACATATGCTTCTTCAAACTTACTAACGAGGGACTTCTTATAACGTTTGGATTCCCCAAAACAAAAGGCCCATAATTACAGCTTCCTTCTATTACATAAATCGAGCCTCTTTAATTTCACCTAAATACAAGCTTTTTTACTGCTAGAGCACAACAGGACAACAGCTGCAGACCTGTGTGATGACATCACTCACTGTTATCTCATTGAACAAACAGCAGGGGGAGAATTGTTTACAGGTAAGTTACTGAGGGAACTGAAATAGCCAGGGAGGTCATAAATTCACTTGTATCTCCTTAGGGAAAACAGAGGAACAAAGCAATATATTTGGAAAATGTCTTTATTTTGTGTTCCCTACAATTTGAAAGCTATTCTTTATAGCGAGACAACCCCTTTAAGTAGAGTTAGTAGGTATCCATCATGTTGAACAAGCTTGCTGACCTGCACCATCTTATAGCACTTCAGGACCTGAGCAGACTAACATATCATTTTGTAGGAAAATATTCAGTAGAAATGTCTGAAGTGGGCGATCTTATCTGTAATTTACAGCCTCTCCTGTAGAGATGTACTTACAGAGCTGCCAATCACTGATTAGGATCGACTACTGGACTCTAAAACCCAGAATAAGCAGGAAGATAAATTAAAAGAGTTATCTTACCATGCTGTTTACATAGTCACAGGCCGCTTTAGATTCACACTGCCTCATAAGGCTGTGGGTGGTTCTATAGCAGTGATCAGTATAGTAAGCTCCTATATAACTAGTTGAGCATTACAAACACATACTGTAAGTGCAGAAGATTTAATCTGTGTAACAGAGATACATTGCTCTGAGGAGTGCAAATATCTATAAGCTAATTTTTTTTTAGAGATAAAGGCTCCCTCCATCCTGATGGAGAGCAGGATGGTAACCAGATAAAACTGTGTGCACTCATAGCGGATAAATTCTCTCTCATCCCCTGACCGAGCAATATCAATAGAGCATGTATTTAGAAAAAGTCCTCATTTACATGCTGAAATCTAATCTTTGTAGTAAATAAGTTAAGTTGTACTGAATCTTTTCCTACTAAACTATTTATCAATCCACTTAGCAAATTCTTCTCTATAGCCAAATACTGGCAGATCAGATGGCATTGTCATTGTCACAGACTTAAAGCTTACAATGTATTGCCTAACAGATTAAAATGTATCATGGTTATAGTTATAATTTAGGAAGAATGGGAACATGGAGTCAAAATACGTGACTAAATGTTAAAGAAGTTTCTTAAAGGAGTTATACCATCACTGTCTGATAGGTCCGGAGGGATCTGCACCTATCTCCTAAACGAGCCCCAAGACCCCTCTGTTCTGAACGAAGAGGTGGTTGGGATAAATTTTGCAAGGTTTCCTGATGTGTATTACAAATAGAGATCATAATCATATGTGAATAGGGCCTTACTTGGGAGTCAAAGAAACAGCACAGTGAGCTTCATGTTCACTGTAAGCTCCAACTCTCCCCAATGGCCACCTTGTCAGGTTGGATGTAGGGTGGGATTTGCATCTAGGAGACATATCTGTGGATATGTTATAAGTGTATGAAATGCAAATAACCTCTCAACAAAGTATAGGGGGACATGTATGAATGGGGTAGTGCCAGTTTTTGGCATGTTGTCCACCAAAAAAACTGTTATTGCCTCTGTCTCACATATTTTTAAAAAGTATTATGCAAAAAATAGGTGCATCCTCAACAATTTTGTCCATGCCTATTCTTAGGGGGCATGTCATATCACATTCATAAGATTAGACACTTATTAATGTGGTGCAAAACTGTCATAACAATCCATGCCAAAGTGGCAAGGCTGAGCTCAAAGTGTCGTAGACAAAATGTAATTACTAATAGGCAATAAAATACCCTGTCTTTCCCACTTAATACCACTGAAGTAATAAAAACTAACTTATTATAATTATAAAACTATATAAAATGAAATAAAATAACATTATATAGCATAAAATTATAAAACCAACACAGCATCTACGGTATTTACAGAGTTATCATAGTATTAACAGTGATTACAAGCACATCACATCAGGCTGGAAATAAAATAAAATCCATTAGAATATTATCTCATTGAATATAAAGAATCATGGTGATGTTGCTTGGCAATCCTCAGGTTCAGACGAGACCTCAGGAGCCAGCTACTGCCATATGTAGAATATAGGCTGAGAGGATAAAAAAATAATTTGAATAGTATTTGATATTATTCATTAATTAATATTTGTAACATTTAATAAAGGAAAAAATGAAATATATGAAAATGATTTTTTTTTTTCCGTAGAAATGTACAGACAGTCCTCGACTTACACCGTTCCGACTTACATCTGTCCCCTAGTTACAAACGAAGACTTATGGGGCATGCTGGCACTTGTAGTTCCATGTTACATAACAGATAGTAGCTGTGGAACGACAAGTTCCTGCATGCCATAGCAGCACATGAGGTAAGAATGAAGTGAAATCTTCTTAACAGGGGCACAGACAGTAAAACAATTGTAAAAACTCCTCCCTACACTATTCAAAGCTAACAAAAACCCTTTTGTGCTGGAGTTCAGTAATAAATATACCTGTTCCAACTTACATACAAACTCAACTTAAGAACAAACCTACAGTCCCTATCCCATTCATAATCCAGGGACTGTCTGTATACAGTATGCAAAATCTTAACCCATTGACCTACATTTGGAGGAACGGAAAGTAACTTAACAATCTAAAAGTATAAAAAGATATAGTTAAAAAGATTTTACATAGAAAAAAACAAAAAAATAAAAAATATGAACAAGTTATATAATTCACATGATTTTTCAATACAAATACACATAAATTAACTCTTCTATCACTGCTACAAGGAAGAGCTACTGTTTCACGTCACAACAGCCAGTTAGGCCATTAGTATGAGTCATAGGTAAAATGTTTCTCTTTCTATGCATGTCACAGTGCTCTCCCCCCTACACAACTTTCAATCTCAAACTTGTGCTTAAAATGTTGCAACAGATAAAAAAAAACTACTACTGTCAATCATTGTTAAGGATAGTTACTTCTGTATCCTAAGGGTATGTTCACACATTGTATTGGAGCGCGTACTGTACGCGCCGCAATACGCCGGTTGTTTTAGAAGGATGCGCTGATCAGCGCATACTTCTAAAGCACAGGTGGGCTGGCCCCCAGCCGGCCCTTTTAACCTCTATTGCCAGCGGCGTGTAAGCGTCACGAAGAAGTGACATGTCACTTCTCTCCCCTGACGTACAATATGATCGTATTGTATGCCGGAGGAGACAAGGCGTGATTCATAGTTCTCTATGAGAGCTATGAGTTACCATTATTGCGGCATGCATTTTGCGTGTATTAGAGCGCAAATACTCGGTGAAATGCGTGTCGCAATTACACCGTGTGAACATACCCTAATGCTTTTTTCTAGTCTGCTCTATAAAGACTAATGCACAGTTCATTTATGTGTATTTTCAATGAAAAACAAATTATGTGAATTATAAAATGTTGTTAATACTTTTATATTTTTCATTTTTTCTAAGTAAAATCTTACAAAATAGATATTTTTATAGTTTTCTATTGCAAATTTAAATTTCATTTCTCTGAATGTAGGTCAGTAGGTCAGGATTTTGCATGGTGTTTAAACTTAACATTATTTTGTTTTAATTCATATATATATTTTTTCGCTCTATTAAACAAAATTTTATCAGATATCGATCAGTGTTGAAATTAAATTTTCCTGCTGTCCGCCTATATTCTACATACAGCAGTAGTCGGCTTCCGAGGTCTCGCTGAGATTTGTTGTTCATCAAGCAACTTCATTAAGATAGAAGATTATCTCAGTGGATATAAAGAAGTAACGGCTCGTGTTTTGTTTCTACCATGCTGTTTTGTAGTTGTAATGTCTGATAATTCTACAATAAGTCTGCCACTACCCGACTGAGATTGGGATTTATCATAGATGCTGTATTAGTTTTATAATTGTATGTGATATGATTTTAGATTCATTTTATATGATATAATTTTACATTAATTTTATATCATATAATTTCCGATTTATATTTCATATTATTTACTTTTATAATCAACATAAGTTAGTTGATATCACTTTATTGGTGTTATTTGGGAAAGGAGTTTGTTTAGGATGGCTCAAGCTGTCTGTCAGGAATTCTGTCAAATCTTTGCTGCCACACAGACCATGGCATTTAGGATGAGCCCCATTTATGAATGGCCTGCAACACTTTCATACATACTGTCAGGTGCTGCACTAAACTATTGAGAAGTCCGACTGTCGAGTCTGCACCAGTTTTAATACATGTCCCCCATAGTGTCCAGATAGAATTTTGCTGGTATATGAAATTATACAATTCTATAGCTGTTTGCTTTATGTTTCATCCCCTTTTGTCACTATATGTAATTACAAGAACTAGATTTGTATTTTCAGCACCAAGGACAGGGAACACTCAGACTATAAATATCCTATTTTGTATTTTGGATAATGCATAAATTATTTCTACACAGATTATTAATGAGAGATTAATACAATTATTCACATTTACGATTCAGTTAATTATATTTTTATTTTTGTTGACTTCGTGGATAAAAATAATATAGCATAATCAAAAATACACACTACAATACTAAAACTTCACATTTCTTTAAGTAACCTTGGACTAATATAGCTGGATAGAGGAAAAACAGAATCTCATTATCCAGGTGGATCCTTAGATGAAATTTTTAAAAAAAGCAGCACTTTATATGTCCAAATGCACATAAAGTTTATAATGTAATCCTTACAACTCTTAAAATGTGATAATAGAAAGCAATCGAAACTGATATTCTCTTGACAGCACTTTCAGTCCCCCAGACCTTAAAGGGGTTGTCTCACTACAAGGATTGCTTTTTATGTTAAAGATCTTGCTTAAACAAGTCACTTTGCAATATATGTCCATTAACAGTATCCTACCTATTCTGAGATATCCCCTCTTGTATGGGCTGCATCAGCTCCTCAGGTTGCTATGGCTACAGACCTGTTTAATCTCTCACGATAGGCTGCCAGCACTGGTGGTTGCTATAGCTACAGACCTGACTTCTACTGCAGCCTAGTAGAAGCCAGTAAACATGCCCCTGAATTCAAAGTGAAACCAAGAAAATAGGACTGAGGTAAGATGAATCAATGTAGTGAGACAACCCTTTTAATCTCCACTTATTTTTTTCTATTTTTCTACTCTTTTATGTGTGTTTATAAATTGTATTAGTGTGAGTTGGTTTGTTTATGTTATTTTTCTTCAGTGATACCAGAGAACAAGGTTTGGAGGACAGACACGTCGAAATGCATCTGGCAGCAAAGGATTTTTGAATTGAGGGGCGTGCTTCTTGTTTGCCTCTTCTTCTCCCTCTTCCCCCCTCCCCTCAGCACACAGACAGCTCTCCTCCATAACTTCTATACAGCAGGGGGAGGGGGTTTGCTGCCAGAGTTGACCCTGTGTGTGCCTGCCTAGGTCTGTTGCAGGCTGCTAGATCAGCTGCACTGTCAGCTCCACGGAGACAGGAGAGGGCTGATCTATGAGTGTGGAGAGGTCTGTGAAGCGGTGTATGCTAATAGCAGAGCAGGGGGGATGTAAGTGTTCCTATACCCCCTGCTTAGCAAACAAATCTCCACATCTCCAGCAACAACAAACAAATCCTGTCAGAACAGACACAGGGCAGCTGTGAAGTGTGTTACTATAATCACGATATGTCACTAATACAGCAGAGCAGGGAGGGATATGAACCGTTCACATGCCCCCCTGATCTGTTCTATTAGTATAGTCAGAGCTCCACAGACACATCATGATTATAGTAACACAGTTCATTGCTGTCACATCGTACTGACCACAGATCAGCCTCATCTCTGCTCTCCTCAATCTGTGTAGAGAGCAGGAGGAAGCAGGCACACACATGGTTAATCCACACAGACACAGAAGCCAGAGCCCTCCCCTTCCCTCTACTACAGAAGCATACTGTGCTGGAAGGGCTCTCTGCTCTGACCTGTATTCAGAAGGTGATGAGTCATCAGACCTGACAGCCAGTGAGATAAAGATCAACAGGTCTGTGGCTATAGTGATTTCAGGAGCTGATGCACTACTACTAACAGGGATAACTCAAAATCAGTAGGACATTTGTAATGAACATATATTGCAAATCTGCTTGTTTTTTTAAAGATCTTTTAATTAAAACCCAATCATTGTAGCGAGACAACCCCTTTAATGGTTGTTTGGAATACATAATAAAACCTATGTGCCTTTGGAAATATAGCACCATCCTGTTTTTTCAGAGTGCTGAGTATATTTCTTCTCTAGCAATTACCATAGTGACAAAAAAATAAGTTATCATTTTCAGAGTATCTTCACATGACATTGTGCTACCCGTCTGTCGTATCCAAGTAAAAGCTGTGAAAAAAGTACCCCAAAAAGATGCCACATCGAGCCCCCAGAGATCAATAGAGTACATAGTCTCTTTTGAACCGTGTTTGCTCTATTTCTTGGTGGCATACACTTTATGTCTGGAATTCAATAGTGTGGTAGACCATGGTTTTGTGTTCACCACATAAGGTGTGCACGCTTGGCAAATATAGCAAACATAGTCCAAAAGACACCTGCCTTGGCTCCGTTATGGTATATGTCAGGGTTCCTTTTTTCACTGCATCCTAACAGATAGCACAGATGGTGAGCATAATGCTGTGTGATGGGCCCCTTACACCCTATTGATGGCGATAAGCTGCAATAACTGATTCAGCATATAGACGTGAGTGACACTGTTCTTGTAAATGCAGCTCCTTTTCCTCTAGATTAAAGGGGTTGTCAGGCTTGCTCAAAGAAGGCCCAGGCTTGAGAGGTCCTGGACCTTTTTGACAGCGATAAGCGAGGAGCGGGGTTTGTGCTGACCGTGGCTGGCGGAATCATATCAGCGGACTTCTGCGACCGCCCTTCCTTTTTGAGGCGGAACCCGTGCTGACACTACCCCTCGTCTTCTCTCCTCGTCCAGTGATGAATACGCTCGCAAGCAAATTCTGCTGAAAAGACCACGTTGGATCCGCAATGTCATCATCATCTCAACACAGGTGACTTCGTCGTCCTGACATTCTGCATCAGGAGGCTGCGGGTACAAGCAAGAGGGACTGCAAGGTGTTGCGACGCCCGCCGGGATTTTTGCCGATTGACGGCTTCCTTTCCTCCTCTGATGGCATCAGTAAACTGGCGTCAGAGCAGAGAAAAATCATCCTCTTTGGCCTCTTGATCTTTTACATGCCTCCTGACCCCAACCGTCATTTTGTATCAAAGAGTGTCTTCAGAAAAGGATTATCCACAGTTGGTGGGTACAGATGTTGACATTTGGGCTGCTTCAGTTGGACAGAGCACCTTCTCTCCGTAACCTCTACCTCCATGTCTACCCCCCTCTTTGCTCGCTTACCACCTGAATTTCGTCTCCATGTTCTGATATATAAAAATTTGAGATGGTATGGAAGAGTTTGGAGTAAGTCTCTTATTTAAAGACGGCAAATCACAGCTATTTCAAATCCCTCAAATCAAAACAAAATTGCTGTATTCAATATAACTGCAAAGTAGATCTATCAACAAAGCTGGCCTGCGCCAAAGTGAAAAAACACGTATCTGAAATGTATTCGGATAATACAAGATATTTTTGGCACCTTTCAATTCCCGTTGGTGACTATAAATTGCTGGATTCAGATTTAAGTGCAAGGTGCTCAACTGAACAAAGCTGAGTAGTGCGCCAAAGTCAAAAAACACGTATCTGTTATGTATTCGTATAATACAAGATATTTATGGCACCTTTAAATTCACCTGTGGTGACTATAAAATTGCTGGATTCAGATTTAAGTGGAAGCTGCCTCAATGAACAAAGCTGTAGTGCGCCAAAGTCAAAAAACACGTATCTGTTATGTATTCGTTATAATACAAGATATTTTGGCACCTTTCAATTCACTGTGGTGACTATAAAATTGCTGGATCAGATTTAAGTGCAAGCTGCCTCAATGAACAAAGCTGTAGTGCGCCAAAGTCAAAAAAACTCATATCTGTTATGTTTTCGTATAATACAAGATTTTTGCAACCTTTCAATTCACCTGTGGTGACGATTAAAATTGCTGGATTCAGATTTAAGTGCAAGCTGCCTCAATGAACAAGCTGTAGTGCCGCCAAAGTAAAAAACACGTATCTGTTATGTATTCGTTTAATAAAAGATATTTTTGGCACCTTTCAATTCACCTTTGGTGACTATAAATTGCTGGATTTCAGATTTAAGTGCAAGCTGCCTCAATGAACAAAGCTGTAGTGCGCCAAAGTGAAAAAAAACGTATCTGTTATGTATTCGTATATTACAAGATATTTTTGGCACCTTTCAAATTTACCTGTGGTGACTATAAAATTGCTGGATTCGATTTAAGTGCAAGCTGCTCAATGAACAAAGTTGTAGTGCGCCCAAAGTATAAAAAAAACACGTATCTTGTTTTGTATTCGTTATAACACAAGATATTTTGGCACCTTTCAATTCACCTGTGGTGACTATAAAATTGCTGGATTCAAATTTAAGTGCAAGGGGGATATATCAACAAAGGTGGAATGGGCAAAATTGAAAATGAACACCTATCTGAAATGTATTCTGATAATAAAAGTGGAGTTTTGCACCTAACAAAGAGAACCTTCAGTTACTAGAAAGATATGTATCCTATAAGTTCAGTGCCCAATATCCAGGAAATATTTCAAATAGAAAACTGTTAATAATAAAGCTATTGCAGTGCAAGGTCTACACTAAGTCTTGGTGAACTTTATCCAGTGTTCTTTATAGATAGAGCTTGTCTGGTGTTCGCCCGCGGCCCCCCCCCCTGCTCCAACCCAGTGACTTTTACAGCGGTAGATGCTCCTTTTAAAATTCACTGGCTAACTACATAAAATCTTCCAATCTTAATCTAACTAAATTGTAAGGATCACAGCTAATAGTAGAGGTTTCTCTGTGAAGAAATAGAATTATTTCGCTGAGCTGTTTGGACACAAGCAGAGCGCACGTCTTCTGCTCTGAGACGCTGAGAGACACTGGAGGCTGAACAGGAAACGCTGTTCTATGTAAAACGAGGTCATGTGATTTTTCCAGCCAATCGCAACCATACACATCCCAGTCATGACGTCGCGCACACATCTCACCCTGCTCTATTCTGTAAGCTGATTTGCTGGCCGCCAAAATGACAGGAAGCGCCGAAAATGGAGCGATCTTAATAGATGATGCACAGATTTTAACCTAAATTATCGCATGATCTAAAATTTTCGATCAACATAAAAACTGTTCCGATTTCAACTTTGTCGATAATAATCGCTCAACACTAGTCCTGAGGACTGGAGTTGAGAAACACTGCACTAGAAGATACAGTAAGCTCAGATACCAGAATAAAACCTTTCCAAATTTCACAGAATCAGCATGTTTAGACTTCAGTAATAAAGGATTTGTATTAACTGGTCCTCATACATTTATGTTACTCTTGTATAGTGAAAATATATGCCACCTTATAACATAGGAACTCCAAAATGGTAGCGAACCAGCATCCGGGATTAAAATGTAGAAAATATTTATTTCGCTCAAAACCCTAGTAACAATTAGGGCCACATGTATAAAAAGTGTCTAGATCTAAAACTCACTTTGTTGCCCATAGCAACCAATCAGAGCGCCCCCCTCATTTTTCCAGAGCACTATATAAAATGAAAGGGGCGCTCTGATTGGTTGCTATGGGCAACAAAGTGAGTTTTAGATCTAGACACTTTTTATACATGTGGCCCCAATTGTTAGTAGGGTTTTGAGCATATGATCAGGAGTCGTTTCAAAGGTGTGACCACATTCGTCAAGTGTGCATCTCTGCAGTAATTCTACATCAACCAATGGAGAAAGATCCGGCAGTGAAATCAGCATTCCTTTATTCCATATTGTAGAAGCTGTAAACAAGGGTTCGGTGGGAACCTGAAACGCGTCAGCTGACACCTCAACGCAGACAGGTCTGATGTATTTGTGCTGCTACTATATGGAATAAAGGAACGCTGATTTTACGGCCGGATCTTTCTCCATTGTTTGATGTGGGGTTACTGCATGTTTGCTGCCGGAGGGTCGCCGGTTGATTTGAGCAGAGAAACGTCCAATACCTGGTACCCTGTAGGACTTATAAATGTTTAACTTCCTGAGGGGTGAGTGCTGCTAAGACTTTGTATTTTGAAGTGTGCATCTCACATACAGTATGAAAACACCATCTATGGCATATTTTGTGTAGCTCTTATAATTTCACTTTTTGTCTTTGGCAGTGGCTTACACAATCTGTAATCCATATGTCTGCAATATCTTTTCTACAAGATGCACCATAAATCTGGAAAAACAGTGTTCCTGTCATGATCGTGCCCAACAGACCCCCAACTTTGAGCTCCAGTCGCCGGCCACAGCCGACGTAAGCCCTGGTTTCTTACCTGATGTTTGGATTTGTATTCACTAGTGTGAAATGTGTCTTCCTCCCCTGTATGTTAATTGATTCCTGGCCAACGCCCGTGGCCAGGAATCCTCCAGCACCTTGTTAGTTAACATATGGTCCGCTTGATTGACAGTTTTGGTTCCCGAGCTGGTTGTGTGTTCTTTCCTCCAATCACCGCTGTTCTGTGTTCGCCTGTTCCCGAGGTAAGGATGCCTTTACTTGTCACCTGTGTCTGCTATAGGTTTTTCTCCCCTGTAGTTTGCCCATACTTTCGCCTGTCATTCTGTGCTTTCCTGACCTTTGGCTTGGACTCCAGTTTCCCCTTTGCCTCATGTTTCTGTACTTCACTGCCCGTTCTGTTACCGACTTGGACTGCCCGACTACGTTTTCATGTTCTGTGTTTGTTTGTCCCGGTCTGTCCTGCACTTTGCTCAGTGCAGTCATTAGTAGTGTTGAGCGATTGCGTTGGCTATCGACATCAGGCGATAGTCGATAGTCGGCCACCATCGATAAGGTTTTTCGATAGTCGAAAGTCGATCATCTCCGATGACCATTAAAGTCTATGGGAGAGCAACAACACCTTCATTCTTACACCGAAACAGGGCTGGAGAAGCTGGAATTAACAGCCACAACAGTCAAATGGATACCTGCTACATCTTAGGCAACACACTTAGGCTATAAAAGCCACAGAAAAAAAGTCACACACCATTCACTATCCCTGTCTTGTACCACAGCATGACCCTTAAACCTGCATCACCCACAAATTAAAAAGTGCCAGAAGGCAGTACTATTTGAACCATCATTTTACTTAAATGGACATTGAATATCCCTGCCCGGGAAACGCCCCCATGACCCTAAAACCTGCTCCCACAGATTAAAAAGTCCCGGAAGAAAGTGTCTTTGCCCACCTTTTTAGTTGAACGGGACATTGACAAACCCGCTGGACCGCAGCTGCCCCTTAAAAAACTTCTACCACAGTTTTAAAAAGGCCGGAAAAAGGGTCTTTCAACCACCTTTTTTAGTTGAACTGGGACAGGACTAGAACTTCCGGGCCGCGCATGACCTTTAAAACCTGTCTGAAGATTAAAAATCCCGGGAAAAGGAGTCTTTCAACACCTTTTGTTGAACTAGACTTACAAACCTGTCCTGGACCGAGCATGCCCTTAAACCTGTATGCCCCCAGTTTAAAAAAGTGTGGAAAAAGGAGTCTTTCAACCCCCATTTTAGTTTCACTGGACATTGATATCCTGCCGGGACCGCGTAACCTTAAACCTGTTGCCCCCAGATTAAAAAGGCCGAAAAAGGAGTCTTTCAACCCCCTTTTAGTTTCATGGAAAACTGTCCCTGTCCGGGGCACTTGACCTTTAAAACCTGCATGACCCCAGTTTTAAAAAATCCCGGGAAAAAAAGGAGTCTTTCAACCACCTTTTTAGTTTCACGGGAATTGACTAGAACTGTCCGGGACCGCAGTATGACCATTAAACCTGTCTGACCCCCGATTAAAAAGTTAAAAAAAAGGAGTCTTTCAACCACCATTTTATTTAAAACTGCACATTGACTATACTGCCCTGGACCGCATTGACCTTTAAACCTGTCTGCCCCCCAGATTAAAAAGTCCCGGGAAAAAGGATCTTTCAACCCCCCTTTTAGTTTCACTGGACATTGACTTTCCGTCCTTCCCGATGACCCGGGCCGGAGTTACAGGGGTGCGGTGAAGCCCACTGGCGTCCTTCTCTATTAAACACGAGGTTAAAATGCCCTGATGACGCAGCAACGAAAACTGTGTGTGAACAGAGTGCGGAAGGGGGGAAAGTGGGGAAAAATCCACCTTCCCAGTACACAGTCAAGCCCTGGGTAGCGTTTGCCCCTCCTATGATGCGGCCTTGATTACTTGGAATTTGGGTGGTTAACGCTTGTTACACCAGGCCCTTTTTCTTGGCATTTTTTTTCTCATTTTATCAACGTGTGGGGGAAATGGTCTCTGTATTTTGTTCTTGTCGTGCCTCCATCCCCATTCCTCTGAAAAACCTACATCGGGGTCAATTTTCCTGTCCCTTTTCCTTGTACAATTCAGGGAAATTTTTTTAACGTATTTTGTACAGCAAGTTTTTTGTAGTTTTTAATTCTGGAAAACACTTTTTTAAAATAGGGGGGAACCCACCAGCCCGTTTTTCTTTTTTTTTAATTTAAATTTAAAAGGGGGTTTGTTCAATACGGATTGATAGCTATTTTAAAGTCTTGCAAAAACAAGTTTTTTGCAAATGTGCCCATTAACAGTGTCCTACTTTTCCCCTGTTTTGACAGCACCATCACCTTGAGCCCTTTTAAAACAATTGTGAAACAAATGTTGTTAAAAAAAAATTTTTTTTATAATAGGACCTGTAGATAGCGGTCCAGCAAAATGCCCCCAAAAATTAAAAACATGACCATACCATTTTGGACAATTTGTGAAGAAAAATGTCGATTAGAACAAAATTTTTTTTTATAATGTGCCCTGTAGTAAGCGCATGTCACAGCAAAAGCCCCCAAAAAATTCAAAGCATACCCTTGACCATTGGACAATTGTGAAGAACAAATGTTTTAGGAACAACATTTTTTTTTATAATAGGACCTGTGTATGCTGCATGCACAGAAAAAATCCCCCCAAAAAATTTAAAAAACAGGACCCATGAGCCACTTTTGACAATTGTGAAGAAAAATGTCTATAGAAACAACATTTTTTAGAAAGGGACCTGGTATTGCGTTTTTAAAAGCAGCATGACCCAAAAAATTATAAATATGCTTCTGCCCTGTTAAAATTGTGAGGGAGAAATCCCATTTAAAAAGCCAATTTTGTTCCAAAGGACCATATTCTTGCTGTATCCACGAACATGCCCCCAAAAAAAATTAAAAAATTTGATTTCACACCATGTTAAAAATGGTGAGGAAACTGCCCCCAAAAACCCTTTGAAAAGGGGAAAAAATTCAAAAAGAAAGTAGAAAATGGATATGGTTTTGTCATGAAACCTTGGGTGTTTTTCAGTTCCCCTCACAGAAAAACCAGAAAAATGAATGTTGGGGAACTGAGAATAAAATTGCAGTAAGAAAAGATCATTTTAAAAAAAATTTTTTCAAAGGCCATTTCTGTTGGAAAGGGGAATGGAAAGACCAAAAACTAATCGGTGCCCGGGGAAATTTGGGGGTTCCCGTCGCTGGCGTTTTTCCCCCGTGACATTTGAAGAACGTGAAGCAGACCAACAGATGTCTCCATTGATCAATCAGCAAGGTCTCCATTTCGTGCATTTTACTCTCTATTTGGGGGGGGGGAAGGGAAGTGCTGATTTTTGTTTTGTACGGGGACCCAGGGGGGGGCCACCATAATGTTGTTCATTTTGATGGCCTAATGCAAAGATCTGTTGGAGGAAATGGGATCCAAGC
Organism: Phyllomedusa bahiana; assembly: GCA_025379985.1. NCBI lineage: Eukaryota > Metazoa > Chordata > Amphibia > Anura > Hylidae > Phyllomedusa > Phyllomedusa bahiana. The sequence goes on along the minus strand of JAODAL010050868.1, from coordinate 8,461 downwards.
ACTATGTGAGAGAGGGAGCCTTTGTTTTCCCCCAACCCTCTGGGCCCGAGGGGCCTAGCAAACTCATCTTCCTCATTTCCCCTCCGCCTAAAATTCGCCCCAACCCTTTCCAAGGAGGGACGTCGGTAACATCGGTTTTCTGGGAATACCTCCCCTCCTCCCCCCGTTGCCTCCGGGCACCTTAAACAACCCCTGACTTCCCCCGGATGATCCCCCTGAGAGCGTGCACCCCCCTTTGCACTATTTCTGGACCCCGAACCATCCCTAATAAGACCGATAAATTTGAAACTGTGGGGGCCTTGTGGATTTGAGGGAGAGAAAGGTCCTGGTCCCCATCTTTTGTCCGTCTCCTCCCCCCGTCGTGCGGGCCCTGTTGTTTCAGAGTGTCCAACGATCGTTCCAGAACTAAGATCCCCAAAATGCTCATGTGACAAGGGCATTGCCCGCACTCCCATTTTGGTGGCTTCTTCAAAATGGAAGGATGGGCAGAGCTCTTTCCCCTGCCCCCCCTTCTCGGTGGCTCAACCCCCCCGGGGGGTCCCACCGTGTTTGTAGGCCATGTGTCATTTCGTACTCAAAATTGGCATTGCGCTGCTGCCACAATCGCTGGAGCATGGGGAGGGGGGAATTTCCCAGCGTGTTTGCCAGTCAAAATGAACGGTTGACGGGGAGGCGGCTGCGCTGCAACGCAGCAGGCGGGACGAAGCAGGGGTGCGAACGGGGAAGTGTGAACTCAGCCCGGCCTTTCTTCAGCGGGCAGTTCAGACCCGGGTAGCCTTTAAAAATTTCGGGCGACCAGGTTCTGACAGTGCCGGGAAAAGGGATGTGCCCCCCTCCGATTTTTTGGGCGGCCCAGATTTCCCCCTTTATCGCATACCCCCTCCCTGGCAAAAGGGTTCTTGTCACCGCAGCGCTCGGTTTTCGTTGCGGAGACCTCCACCCCTGACCTGTGTGGGACGGCCCCCAAGACAGATTAATTTAAAAAATGGCTGGTTTTCTCGGGGGCACTTGATGCCCCCAGAGGACCTTGGGGGAAAGGCCCTGCCCATCCCTTGGTTTTGAAGAGCGTCCCCGAGCCTGAGAGCCCCGTCCCCCCCAGAAAATCCCCCCAGCTCACCCAGTGAGCGTCACAGAGATATAGGGGCCCTTGGCCATGCTTACTTCCATGTGTCGGGGGTGAGAGGACTTTTCCGGCACGATGCAGACAACCGTTTTGAAATTTTAGATGACAGGGGTGGCCAGGGCAGGGGACGGCTTTTTGGCAAAAAAATGCCTCTCTGTTTGGGTATTGGGGGGAGTCGAGGGCCATGACAGGGGGAACCCCTTTTTCCACCCGACGGAAAAGGGAACATTTCCAAGGCCCAAAAACCTGGGAAGCCCACATTTTGGGGTTTTTTCTTTGGGATGGTTTGGATTAAAATGTTTCTTTGCTCCCCAAATGAAACAGAAGGCTGACGAGATGGCCCCGTACGGCGTGCAGGCGTCAAACTGGGGAGAAGGGAGGATGGGCCTGGTGGGGCTGGTGGTACTTGGGGGACGGTGGAGGCTGAAGCGGGGGCTGTCCCGATCAAAGACCTGGAGACATGGGCAGCGAGGAACGCTTGGTGGTGCGGAGGGGAGGGGCAGAGACAGAGGGTGTGACAGTGGTTGGAGGCCCGGCGTCGTTTGGCCTTTTTGGCAAGGTTTCCTCCATTTAATCATGCATTCCTGCATGTGACTAACATGTTTTGGGGTGGTTAACCCCTTAAGATTCTTGCCCTACTTTTAGTTTACGGCAAGGCGGCATAGACCGCTGGGTTTAATCAGAGGCTTGCTCAAAGAAGGCCCAGGGTTGAGAGGTCCCGGACCTTTTTTACGGCGTAACGGGGGGAGCGGGGGTTTTCGCGGGCCCTGGGTGGCGGAATCATTCACGGATTCTGGCCGCCCCCTTCCTTTTTGTGGGGGACCCTTATTGACACTACCCCTCGTTTCCCCCTCGTCCACTGTGAAGCGCAAACAACAAAATTTTGCGGAAAAGACCACGAGGATCCCCAATGTCTCATAAACATCATCACCCAGGTGACTTTGGTCGCCTTACTTTCTGCTCCAGAAGCTGCGGGCTACAAGGAAAGGGCCCGCAAGGCTTGCCAAACCCCACCCGGTTTTTTCGATTGACCGGTTCCTTCTCCTCCTCTGATGGCATCAGTAATGGGCGTCGAGCAGCTAAAACACCTTTTGTCTTTTAAAATGCCTTCTGACCCCAACCCTATTTTGTCTAAAGGGGTCTTTAGACAATGGATTTCCACAGTGGTGGGGAAAACCCAGTTGACATTTTGGGCTTTCATGTTGGACGGATGCTGATGGCTGATTTTCGACATTTTGGCCCTGCTGGGGGGATGGGAGGTAAAACGCTGGTGCAGGTTGCATTAACCACTGAAGGCAGATTTGGGGACGCTGTTCGTTACTGAGATTCCAGGCCCTGACCCGCGAACGGCCCAACGGGCCGCAATGCGATCCCCTGGCATGCGTTTGTCGCCCACCTGGAAGAGCACCTTCTCGTACCTCTTCTCCATGTTACCCCCTCTTTTTCTCGCTTACCACCTGCATTTCGCTCCTGTTCAAAATATAAAAATTTTAAAGTATGGGAAAAGTTTTGGAAACTCTCTTTTTAAAAACGGCAAATCAAGCTATTCTCAAAACCTTAATCAAACAAAATTGCTGGATTTAAAATTTTAACGCAAAGGGGTCTCTATCAAAAAATTGGGTGGGCAAAAGTGCAAAAAACACGTTCTGTTTGTTTTCGTATAAAACAGGTATTTTTTGCACCTTTTCAATTCACCTGTGGGGGACTAAAAAATTGTGTTTTTAAAATTTACGTGCAAGCTGCGTAATGAACAAAACTTTTTGCGCCAAAGCAAAAAAAAGTATCTTTTTTGTTTTCGTATAATACCGGGATTTTTTTGGGACCTATTAATTCACCTGTGGGGACAAAAAAAAGCAGTATTTACATTTTTTAAATGCAAGGTGCCTCAAAGAACAAAACTGTAGTGCGCCAAGCAAAAAAGTACTGTAATGTATTCGGATAATAAAAAGGGATTTTTTTTGGCACCACAATTCACCGGGGTAACTACACAATTGCTGGGTTAAATTTAACGCAAGGTGGCGTATCAACAAATTTGGCTGGGCAAAAGTGCAAAAAAAACGATCTGTAATGTATTCGGGTAATAAAAGGTATTTTTGGCACCCTTTAATTACCTGTGGTGCTACAAATTTTCTGTAATTTAAATTTTAAAGCAAAGTAGATTATCAACAAAGCTGGCCTTTACCAAAGTGAAAAAACACGTATCTGTAATGTATTCGGAAAAAAAAAGGATTTTTTTGGGACCCTATCAAATTACTTTGGGACTCAAAATTGCAGTTTCACATTTAAAGTGCAAGGTGCCTAAAAAAGCTGTAGTGCGCCAAATAAAAAAACAGTATCGAAATTTATTCGGATTTACAAGGTATTTTTGGCACCTATTAACCGTGCCGACTTGCTGGATTCTAATTTTGTACAAGGGGTTATCAACAAAGGTGGAAGGGCAAAATTTAAATGAACACCTATCTGAAAAATATACTGTTAAAAGTGGAGTTTTGCCCCAAAAAAGAGACCTTTTTACTAGAAAGATGTGTTCCTATAAGTTCAGGCTGCCAATATCCCGGAAAAAATTTCAATAGGAAACTTTTAATAATAAAGCTATTGCAATGTTACCTAAGTCTTGGGAAACTTTATCCCCGTATCTTTATAGGCTTGTCGTGTTTGCCCGGGGGCCCCCCCCCCCCCCCCCGCTCCCCCCCCTGCTTTAAGGGTAGATGCTCCTTTAAAAATTCTCTACCTAATATTAAAATCTTCCAATCTTAATCTAAAATAAATTGTAGGAACACAGCTATATAGAGGTTTCTCTTGAAGAAATATGATAATTTCGCTGACGTTTGGAACAAGCAGAGCGCCCTCCTTCTGCTTGGACGCTGAAGGACACTGAGCTGAACAGGAAAAAGCGTTCATGAGTCCAACACATCCACCCCGCCTATTCTGTAATCTGTTTTCTGGCCGCCCCAAAATTTCAGGGGGCGCCCAAAATGGCGCGATTTAATAGATGAGCACAGATTTTAACCAAATTCCATGATCTAAAAAATCCGATACCCTAAAAATGTGCCGATTTAAACTTTGTCGTAATAATCGCTCAACACAGTCATTAGTCCCTTTTGGTTGTGGCCGGTTTTTAGGAGTGGGGGTTTGCCAAAAGGCAGGGGCAGGGCTGGGGCCAGGGCAGGGTCCCCTTGTCTTTCTTTGTGTGTGTCCCTGACAGTTCCCCTGCCCCTTGTTCTACTCAAAGAGGTAGCCATTTAAAGGCCACCTTTTGACGGCCTGAAGCACTCCTCTGATGCTTTTCATGAATGTCCTTGAGAGTTACTGAAACAGTTCAGCAATTCTTTTCATCTTCTTGATGTATACGATGAGTAAACTGCTGTGAAATGAGTTAGAACTACTGTATAACCTCTATAACTAAAGAACATCAGGGGTGGGTAAAGGATCTCGTGAACGCTCGCGCTGAAACAGCTACATGGTCAAACTGGTAACAATTACCCCTATATGAGGGGTTATCACTCACCCCGGGCCCCTTTATTAGGTACACCCTCTAGTAACGGGGGGTTTGGACCCCCTTTTGCCTTCGAACGCCCCAATTTTTTTGTGGGATTCCACAAGGTGTTGCAACGGCTCAATTTGGGACCAAGGGGCCCAAAAAGTGCCCAAAAAAATATTCCCCCCCCATGACACCACCCCACCCGCCTGAACCGTTTATACAAGGCAGGTGGGGTCCATGCTTTCATTTGTTGACCCAAATTCGACCCTCCACCAATTCGCAGCAAAATCGGACTATCAGCCAGGCAACTTTTTCCAAACTTCTACTGTCCAATTTCGAGAGCTTGGGCAAATTGGAGCCTCAGTTTCCTGTTCTTAGTGAAGGAGGGCACCCGGTTTTTGGGTTTTTTGCTGCTGTGCCCATCTGCCCAAAGTTCGCGTCCTGGCGTTCAAGATGCTCTCTGCCCATTGGTTGTAACGGGGGGCTATTTTAGTCACTGTTCCCCTTTTATCAGCCAACCCGTCTGCCCATTCTCCTTTTTACCTTGGCACAAAAAAAGCATTTCCCCCCACAGGACTGCCTCACGGGTTTTTTTCTTTTTCGGACCATTCTCTGTAAACCCTGAGATGGTTTGCGTGAAAATCCAGGGATACGTTTCTGAAAACTCAGACCAGCCCTTCTGGCACCAAAAACCCTGCCACGTTCAAAGGCATCAAATCATTTTTTCCCCCCTACTGATGCCCCGGTTTGAAAAGGGAGATTTTCTTGACCCTGTTACATCCCAAAAGATGGTTTTGCCGCCATGTATTGGCTGATTAGAAATTAATGTTAACGAGCATTGGAAGGTGTACCTAATAAAGTGGCCGGGGTGTATTTAGGGAGTTTCCTTTCAGATGAAATCATAACAAAATAAATGCATCATATGAGACATTTCCAGAAAACATTTAAAGTCATATATGAGTATTCTGTACTTTCTACGTTCTGCGATAGGCAGTGATGAGATATAGTTCAATTGCTTAGAACTAATGGGTAGAAGTTAAAGGGTTAGTGTAGCATCACAGGTCTACATAATATGTCTATAGCTCTAAAAATGGATTTATTTCACCCATAAAAGCCAATCAGTGGTGCCCATGGCTTCTGATGTGATATACTATTCTGTTGGCTGCACAATAATCATCTTTTTTTGAAAATAATCTCTCGCCTGCTTTTTCATGATATGATTCACACTGTGAATGTCAGAGGCAGCTCCATAAACATTAAGTGACAGGAGAAAAGTACAGCAGAGAGATAAGTGCTTCAAAGCCTATATATCTTTCAGAGAGGAGGAAAGGGCAGTTAACAGATCTATTAAGACACAGGTCTCATTAAATGTCACAAAAGTCTCTCCAGGTTTAACCCTGTCACATGGATTCTGATCGCGTTTAAAGAGAATATGAAAAATATGCATATGAATAATGAGGCAGACCAAATACTCCCAAGTAAATGGAGTATACATAACTTCACATAACAGAAGTGGAGAGACGTAAGTTGGCACTCTGATATTCAAGCAGCTGCCAGACAGGAGTTATAATGAACCATATAATAATAATAATAATATGAATAATCTTTATTTATATAGCACCAACATATTCTGCAGCACTTTACAATTTAGAGGGTATAATTATAGACAAAAACATACATATTACAGAAAAAGCTACTTACAGATCAGACACAAGGTGTGAGGGTCCTGCTCGCAAGAGCTTACAATCTATTAGGGTGTATGGGTGAGACAAAGGGTGAGAAGTACTTGGTTTACATGATGGTCCAGCCATGTTACATAAATATATGGTGGTTTGCATAAAAAAATGGATGAACCTGCCACCCAGTCAGTACATCTATATACAGATAAGAGCCTGTGAGTAACCTAGTGTAGGCAGTGTCAGATGTGTGTAACAGAATGTGGGGGGTTGGCAATTAGGGATCTTGGAGGCCTGCCTAAGATGATGTATTATCAGGGCATGCTGAAAACTAGGAGTGTTATGAGTTTGTCTGATCGTATGAGGTAGTATGTTCCAGAGAACTGGTACAGCACATGCAAGGTCTTTGAGACGGGCATGGGAAGTTCAGATGATTGAGGCATTTAATCTAAGATCAACCGCAGAGCGCAAAGACCAGGTAGGGTGGTAGAGATGAGGAAAGAGATGTAGGAGGTGCAGCGTTGGGCTGAACTTTATGGATGATTATGTTGTATTCTGTACTGAATGGACAACCGATGCAGTGACTGACACAGGGTAGAGGCATCAGTATAGCTGCTGGAGAAAAAGATGAGCCTGGCTGCTGCATTCAGGACAGATTGGAGAGGGGAGAGTTTACAGAGAGGGAGACCGCTAAGCAGGGAGTTACAGGAGTAAAGACGAAAAAGTATAAAAGCAACAATAAGAGTTTGAGCTGTTTCCACAGTAAGGCTATGTTCAAAAACGCATATTGGGGGTGTAATTACGCACGCAATTTACGCGGTTACTTCGGAGCTTGTACCGAACCCGTGGGGTTTGGGGCCGGCATCCCCTGGCCCCATAGACAATCTTTAAAACTAGCGCGGTATTTGCCGCTGTAAATTTGACAGTCACTTATCTCCCCCTGCGTCGTATTTTTGCGAGCGGGGAGAGGAGCCGTAATCCATAGTTCTCTATGAGAACTGTGGATTACCGTAATGACTGGGACGTATCTCGCCCCGTATTGAGCGCAGTTTTATTTAAATAAACCTTAATGAGGGCTGGAACACATGTTGTAGTCCTACAACATCTCTGAGGCCAGTATTTGGTGTCCAGTGGTTTGCTCACCTTCTCAGGCCCCAGCACTGCCTGTATCCCACCTGGGTTGGCAGGGGCTGAGGGCACATGAATTTTGCTTGGTTTAAAGTGGAAGCATAGAAAAATGCGACATTATTTACTTGAAAACACAGACACATAACTATCTTCACAGCTCCATGGCTGGACAAAAAATATAAGCCCCAGTGCTACATAGAATAAGTTACACATAATACTGATGAGCAATTGCTCACAAACTTACTATTGATAACAAGGTCACTGCTTAGTAAAGAAATTGCACATTGGATAAGAACTAATTCACACTAGTGGGCAGAAAAGGTAGTGTAGGAACCCACAAGACAATGAGGACTCTTGACATGGGTTGCTAGCTTGCATATTTTGACCACAATATCAACTAATACCTCATGTTTTATATTTCTCCAGTGTGCAGATTTGCCTTGTGATACTGGGGAGCAGAGGGTGTAAGTATTTTGTGTTGGAAACTTTTTTGTTGAAAAGTTACTAGGCAGTTGCCCCCCTCGTGGATAGGTGTGTGAGAAAATGTTCAGTTGTAATCTGCACCTGTGCAACTTCTCTAATGTAACATGGTGCTTATACTGCCTGCTACTGGGAATGTTTTTTTTTCAGCCACTGTGCTGCAAATTTGGCCGTGTGTCTGTGTTTTTTGGTTTAACGTTGGAAAGGTATTCTAAGGTGTCAGTCAAAATACCAAACGATTTAAAAGGTTTGTACTGATCAAAAGAGAGGGTCTGTTTTTATTTTCCAGAAACAGCACCACTCTGGTCCATTGGTTGTAACCGACATTGCAGCTCAGTCTTGATGAAAAAGGGCTGGGGCCCGAAACGCATCTGCAAGCACTGATGGTGTAACATTGGTTACTGTTTAATGGAAGGAATAAAGAAGTGATTTTAACATAAGAAGTCAGGGCTTGTGCGGTACTAGAGAAAAATATCTGTTTGCAAGCAACTGGAACTCTCTGCGGTTCCACAGAGGTCTCTGTGCACTGAGGCCTGAAGAATCTGATACAAGACTGGGTGAGTAGAGGAAAAA
>JAODAL010050867.1:0-27086 GCA_025379985.1 Phyllomedusa bahiana | reverse complement strand
AATATGGGTAATGTAGAATCTGTAAGAAAAAGTGAAGCTGGTAGGGAGCAACGTTGGCACCAGCCCGCGTCAACACATGCACGTCACCAACCGGTGCCGGGGAAAAACTGGCTCAGATGGGTAGCCACCCTGCCGCCACAGAAAACAGCGGGCCCATGGCATGCATGCCTTGCACCAGTAAAGGCTCCACCCCTCTGAAAAAAAGGGAGCTGTTTCTTTTGGGGGACATCATCTCCCGGTCCAGATGCTTGCTCCCATACTTTGGTCCCAGCAGTCGTTCATAGGCATTGCAAAAGGAAACAGTATGCTTTCCAACCACCCAAAGGGTGAAACCCGGGCTGCCGGGGAAGGGGGGGGGGTCGAAGAGTCCCGCCCCATCGCAGCAACCAAGCGGGAGTCACGATGAGCGCTTCCTTCACCCCCTAGTGGGAGGGCGTCGCCAGCAGCAGCAGCAGCAGGACTGACAGCCCAAACCCAAACAGGTGGGGGGTACTTGGAAAGCACTCTGCCACCCCAGTTAAGACCCCTGGATACGGGGCGCCAAACTGGATGGGGGGCCGCAACTTGCCGGTTTTGCAGGGGGAAAGCGGTCCTGCCCGGCCAGTAGTGTGGCATAGAGGGGTTTCGTGCGGCGGGGGCCTATTACCCCAAGGAGAACCGTGTGCCCGGAAAAATGGGGGAACGACTAAACCTTTGTCAAGTTGGTCAGGCGGGGTTTTTCCACAAAACCAACCCTTAGGGTCAGACTCATCACCAGACGCCTCCCCCAAACTGGGGGAAAGAGTCGGGGGTTCAAACTCCTCCCCTCAGCCACTATTCTTTTGCCCCCACCCGCCTGATGCCACACATCTACTGACGCTTTATCTGCCCCAACTTTTTTACCGGGGCGGGTATTGCCCCCCCCCTCCACATCTGTCTTTTGGGCCCTGCTGCCTTTTTGCTGCTGTGTGGCTGCTCCGTGACCTACCACCTGTCATTGTCCCACTGCTGACCTCTCTGCGCTGTGGCTGCTGCCGTGCCCCTTTAAACACTGGTCTTTGTGCCATGTTTGACCTCATGCTGCTGCGTGGCGCTGCCGGACCTACAAAATGTCTTGTGCACTGTCGACCTCATGTGCTGCTGTGGCTGCTGCCGTGACCCCCAAAAACTGTGTCATTGTCCCACTGTTGCCCTCATGCTGTGCTGTGGTGCTGCCGGCCCTCCACATTGTCATTGTGCCATGCTGACCTCATGCTGCTGTTGTGGCTGCTGCCGTGACTCCCACACTGTGTCATTATCCCACTGCCGCCCTATGCTGCTGCTGTGGCTGCTGCCGTGACCCCCCACACTGTGTCTTGTCCCACTCTGGGGCCCTACTCCGTTTTTGCCACCTCCAGAATGCTTTGGGTGCCACTGTCTGACTCATGCTGCGCTGGGGCTGCTGCCGTGCCCTCCCACTGTGTCTTTCTCCTCTGGGGGCCTACTCCTGTTTTACCACCTCCAGAATGTCATTGTGCCACTGTCTGCCCTCATGTGTGCTGGGGCGCTGCCGTGACTACACACTGTGCTTGGCCACTGTCTGATTTCATGCTGCTGCTTGGCTGCTGCCTGCCCTACCATGTCATTGTGCCACGTTTACCTCATGTGCTGTTGGGTCTGCTGCCGTGCCCTACACACGTGTCTTTGGCCCACTGTTGACCTCATGCGCTGCTCGGGCTGCTCCCATGCCTCCACCTGTGTCATTGTCCCACTGTCTGACCTCATGCTGCTGCTCTGGTGTTCCCCATACCAAAACACGTGTCATTGCCCCATCTGTGGCCTACCCCTGTTTTTCCCCCTCCAGAATGTGATTGTGCATGCCTGCCCTCTGCTGCTGCTGTCTGCTGCCGGACCTCCCACTGTTCATTGCCCCACTCTGGGGCCCTATCCTGTTTTCCCAAATCCGAATGTCATTTGCCTGTCGAATATGCTGCTGCTGTGGCTGCTCCTGCCCCTCCACACTGTGTCTTTGTCCCTCTGGGCCTTCCTTTTTTTCCCCTTTCCCAAATGTCTTGTGCATGTCTGCCCTCATGCGCTGCTCTAGCGCTCCGTGACCTCCACACTGTGTCATGTCCCATCTGTGGCCTACCCCTGTTTTTGGCACCTCCAGAATGCTTGTCCCATGCTGACCTTCTGCTGCTGTGGTGCTGCCTGCCTCCACACGTGTATTTTTGCCATGTCTGCCCTCATCTGCTGCTGTGGCTGCTGCCGTGACCTCCACACTGTCATTGTCCACTGTCTGACCTCATGCTCTGTTGTGGTGCGCCGTGCCCTACACACTGTGTCATTATGCCACTCCCTGATCTTTGCTGCTGCTGTGGCTGCCCCGTGACCTCCCACTGTGTCTTGCCCACTCTGGGTCTACTTGTTTTTGCCACCTCCAAAATGTCTTTGTCCACTGTCGCCCTCTGCGCTGCGTGGCTGCTCCCTGCCCTCCACACTGGTCATTTTTACTCTGTGCCTACTCCTTTTTTTCCACCTCCAGAATGTCTTTGTGCACTGTCTGACCTTGCTGCTTGGGGCGCTGCCGGACTACACATGTGTCTTTGTCCCACTGTCTGACTTCTGCTGCGCTGGGTGCGCCGGCCTACCACTGTCTTTGGGCCCATGTTGACCTCATGCGCTGTTGGGCTGCTCCGGACCTACACCCCTGTGTCATTGGCCACTGTTCCCTCATGCTGCTGTTGTGGCTGCTGCCGTGACCTACAAAAGTGTCTTTGGGCCCACTTTTGACCTCTGCTGCTGTTTGGGCTGCTCCCCGGTGCCCTCCCATGTTCTTGGCCACTTTGCCCTCATGCGCTGCTTGGCGCTGCCGTGCCCAAAAACCTGTGTCATTGTCCCCTCTGTGGCCTCCCCCTTTTTTTTTGCCACCTCCAGAATGTGATTGTGCCACTGCCTGACCTCATGGTGCTGTATGCCCCCGTGCCTCCACATATTGTCTTGTCCCATCTGTGGCCTACTCCTTTTTTTTTGCCCACCCAGAATGTCTTTGGGCCCACTGTCTGCCCTCAGCGGGCTGCTGTGGCTGCTCCCTGACCTCCCACTGTGTCTTGTTTACTCGTGGCCTATCCTGTTTTTGCCCCTCCAAGGGAAATTTTTCCCACTGTCTGACCTCATGTGCGCTGTGGTGCTCCCTGCCCCCACATGTGTCATTGCCCCACTCTGTGGCATACTCCTTTTTTTCCCACTTCCAAATGTCATTTTGCCCTGTCTGCCTCAGCTGTGCTCTGGCTGCTCCCGTGACCTCCACACTGGTCTTGTCCCACCTGTGGCCTACTCCTGTTTTTGCCACCTAAATGTCATTGTGCCACTTTCTGACCTCTGTGCGCTGGGGCGTGCCAGACCTGAAACACTGTGTCATTGTGCCACTGTCTGACCTATGCTGTGCTGGGCTGCTGCCGTGCCTAACACACGTGTCTTGCCCCACTCTGGGGCCTCATGGGGCCTACTCCTGTTTTTCCCACCTCCAGAATGTCTTGTGCCACTCTCTGCCCTCATGTCGGGGCTCCCGCCGTCACCTCCACACTCTTCATGATGTTGCCACCTGAATCAGCTTTTTTTTTTTTCCGGCTTTCGCTGCATACTTTATCAGGCTACATTCCCCCTTCAGTTTTTTGGTCAGTTGCCCCTTAATGCCCGGGGAAATTTTTAAAGGAAGCGATTCTAAGACGGCAGCATTTCTGTGGTCATTAAAACCCCAAATTGTATGGGGACCAAAAACCCAAACTCCCTCTGCATATTTAACATGCACAAGTTTACAGCACCCGCAGGCTCTGTGCAGCCTGGAAAATAATGTTTTTTAAAATGTTCGGCCGAAGTGATTCGGAAAAAAAAAAAAATTTTTTTTTTTTGCCGAGAAATTCGGCGAAGTGAACGAAACGAATTTCGGGAAATTCGCCCATCTCTAATGCTGACCAATGCCAGGAGTCTCACCAACAAAATAAATGAACTAGAATTATTTATTGCTGAAGAAAAATAAGACATAGTGGGGATAATGGAAAAAGGCTGGATAAAAGCTAGGACTGGACGGTTAACTTACATGGTTACAGTTTATTTAGAAGAGATTGTAAAAACAGGAATGGGTAGGTATATCTTTATATAAAATCCTGTCTGAAGTCAACACTGAGGAAAAATAGATCAAGGGAAAAGAGCACGTGGAGTCATTATGGGTAGATATACATGGGGGTAATAATAATAACATTCTATTAGAGTACTGTACCCAGAACAAGGGGACATCCTCTAGATCAAGAGAAAAAAAAAATTTTTTACAAAACAAAAAAAGGGATTCTTGACTGTAAAAGCAAGGGGGTGTGGAGCTTGCCGAGGGAAAATTGTGATAGTAAATCACTAACGAGTTCAAAAAAAAATCTTGATGCATTTTTTAGAGTTCATAATAAAACAAGTTTCAGTGATAGGGTTTGTAAAGGGTTGTGTCTTTTTTCATTTTTTTCCCCCAAAATAAAGACAATTGGCTTTACCCATGGGGTTTTTGCATTCCTCTGGATCAAAACTATAGCACAATAGGCTGAACAGGATGGAAGTCTGTCTTTTTCAGCCTTACAAATTATGAGTGGTAGTAAACACTTTGATACTTATCAATGGTTGTCCCAGTGATCAGACATTTATTAACTATTTTATGGATAGGTGACAAATGTCATTAGTGGGAAAATCCTCAATGTCTGAATCAGTAATTCAGACACTGCTCACCTCAACCCCATGATTTTTACTAACTAGAAACAAAGCAAGCAGCAAGTTAGGGTAAGGACAGTAAATGCATGGAAAGCATAACAGTGGTGGAACCACAGAATCTGATAATGTCCATGGGTTCAAAACGTCAGGCTTTCAGTAAACTACTACAAATAAATGTTTTTAGCTATGGTCTGGCACAAATGAAAGGACTATGTTAAAACTTTAAAAATGGTTATTGCAATATTTTTGCGAAGACCCTTTAATTAAAATAAGATGCCCCCACTCTCTGGCCCTCTCTGTAGCCAGTTATTCCCTTTCATGGGGGGTGGGTTGCTCCTCTCATGACTATAGAGGACTCATAACTATGATGCTGTTCTTTTTTGCCAAATGGCTAAAAAAATGTTTGTGCCATTTTGACCAAAAGACAGAAAAATAAAGTGCATTATACGAAGTTGAAATATGTGCTGTAAATGGCTATTTTCACCGTGTGGTTTTACAATGCCACTGGCAGCTTCAGGCTCACTATTCCTTGTTAGACTGTGGGTGGGTCTACAGAAGTGATTGGCATATCAATTCTGCTATTCCTAGCTGATCATGTTACAGTGGCATGGCTGCTGGAGGTAATCTAAGGAAGCTTGTGTACATAAGTGTCACGGACGCCCCTGCGACCACTGTCCCGGGTCGCAGGCGCGTCCATGCCCCGTCCCGCACTTCGGGTTCGGGGTCCGCTCATGTCTCGGCCCCCTCTGGCGTCACTTACCCGGCCGCGCTCCTGCTCTGTCTGTCTCCGTCTCTCGGCGCGTGGCTCCGCCCCTAGGGGCGCGCGCGCCGGCAGTTTGAATTTAAAGGGGCAGGGCCGGTAATTGGTCATTCCCGGGCACGCTCCTATTTAGTCCGGCCCCTTCCTGCCGGCCTTCGCCGGATCCTTTGTGTATATCCCGTTGGTGAAAGCGTCCTAAAGTGTTGCTGTCTTGCCATACCGTATACCGACCGCCTGCTTACGTCTACCGTCTACGAACCTTGCCGCCTGTCCTGACCTCCTGCCCGTCCATGACTATGAGCCTGCCTGCCGATCCTGTACCTCGTTACTCTTGGCCGCCACCGCAGGCAAGCCCCGCCAGTGGTAGTGACCTGGTGGACTCCCGCCGCAAGACCATCCCGCTTTGCAGCGGGCTCTGGTGAATACCAGGACCCACTTAGATTCCACTCCCTGGTGTGGGCTTACGCCATTGCCTGCGGTGGTCCAGTGGATCCACCTCCTAACCATTACAATAAGCAGGAGATAAAAATCTCCTCCTGACCGTTACAGTAGGATCCGGCCATGGATCCCCCCAAAGGTCCCGTTACCCGTCTGGCGGATCTGACGACTGTTGTTGCCCGCCAGTCACAGAAAACCCCGGTCAACAGGCGCAGCAACTTACCAGCTATCCACCATGTTGCAGCAACTTGTTCACCGTCCAGCAGCAGCAACCTCCGGCCAGCTCCACGGTTGTTCCAGCCTCTACAAGTTCCTGTGACTCTGAGGGGGCCCAAGCTTCGGCTGTCGCTCCCATCTAAATTCGACGGAGACCCGAAACTCTGCAGTGGGTTCATCACCCAATGCTCTATGCACGTGGATGATGGCTGATCAGTTCCTGTCTGAAGTGGCGAAGGTGGCTTTCGTGGTCAGCCTCCTCTCCGGGAAGGCCTTGGCATGGGCTACACCCCTATAGGACAGAAACGACCCAGTGACGGCGGATCTACACTCGTTCCGCAGTGTGTTCGAGGAACCAGCCCGTGCATCCTCCGCTGAGATAGCCCTCCTAAACCTACACCAGGGGGACCTGTCTGTAGGAGACTACGCGGTACAGTTCCGTACTCTGGCCTCTGAACTGTCTTGGAACGAGGCCGCTCTTTTGTGCTACCTTCAAGAAAGGGCTCTCAAGCCAAGTTAAGGACGTCTTGGCAGCTAGATACCTCCCGTCTTCCCTCAGTGACCTGAACCGGTTAGCGACCCGCATCGACGTCCGCTTCATTGAATGGGAAGAGGAG
Source organism: Phyllomedusa bahiana (assembly GCA_025379985.1). Lineage (NCBI taxonomy): Eukaryota > Metazoa > Chordata > Amphibia > Anura > Hylidae > Phyllomedusa > Phyllomedusa bahiana. The sequence continues at coordinate 20,348 of JAODAL010050867.1, read as the reverse complement.
CTTCAGCAAGAGCTGCAGTCAGCCCAACCTCGCTGGTTTCCTCGCCTGGCACCGGTGTTCCAGGGGCCTCCTGCGCCACAACCGCCAACACCCACCGACGAGCCCATGCAGATTGATCGGGCTCGCCTCTCTGAGCAAGAGTTGGCCAAGCATCGGCAAATGAACTTGTGCCTCTACTGTGGCAGCCCAGAGCATTTTCGGAGGAATTGCCCCAAGCATCCCAAGCCTGCGGGAAACTCCAACACCTAGGATCTGTGGGAGAGGCATTCCTAGGTGCGAACTCCTCCTCTCCACACCTGTTGATGCCAGTGCAGGTTGTGTCAGAGACTGGTATCACGTTCCAAGTTCCGGCATTTCTGGACTCGGGCTCCGCCGGGAACTTCATACACCAGTCCCTAGTGAAGCAGTATCAGCTGTCGGTGGAACGCCTGGAGAAACCGCTTGTCATCTCATCCGTCAGCGGGGAGCTGAGCGACACCATCCAGTTTGTCACCAAGCCACTGTCCCTCCATGTGGGGGCGCTGCATAAGGAAGAAATCTCCTTCTATGTGTTGCCTCACTCCTCGCTGGCGATCCTCCTCGGACTCCCATAGCTGCGACTCCACTCTCCTATCCTGGACTGGTCTACTGGAGAGGTGATCCGTTGGGGTCCCAACTGTCGGGGGTGTTGTTTGGTGGCACCTTGCCCGGTGCTTCCATGCTCTCGCGCAACCCCCTTTAAAGGAGTCGTTGCCTGGGCGGGCCGCCCAAATTATCTGGAGTACGCCGGATGTGTTCTTTTGAGAGACAATCCGAGAGTCTGCTCCGCATCGTCCATACGATTGCCCGATCGACTTATTGCCGGGTACCAGTCCTCCCCGGGGCCGAGTCTACCCACTGTCGGTGCCTGAGACCCAAGCCATGTCCGAGTACTTCCAGGAGAATCTCCGGAAGGGGTTCATCCGAAAGTCCTCGTCTCCCGCTGGTGCGGGGTTCTTTTTCATGAAGAAGAAGGATGGTACCTTGCGGCCCTGCATAGACTACCGGGGCTTGAACAAGATCACGGTAAAAAAATGCTAACCATTGCCGCTGATCACAGAACTTTTTGATCGCCTGCAGGGCGCCAAGATTTTCTCTAAGTTGGATCTGAGAGGGGCCTACAACTTGGTCCGAATTCGCAAGAGCGATGAATGGAAGACGGCCTTCAACACCAGGGATGGGCACTTTGAGTACCTAATGATGCCCTTCGGACTGTGCAATGCTCCCCCCCGTCTTTCGGGGAGCTCGTGAATGACGTCTTTAGGGACCTCCTCCACACGGGCGTGGTGGTCTACCTTGAGACATCCTGGTGTTCTCTCCTGACCTCGAGACCATCGCACCCATGTTCGTCAAGTACTGAAATGTCTCCGGGGAAACCCACCTGTATGCCAAGCTAGGGAAGTGCCTCTTCCATCAGACTAGCCTCCCGTTTCTGGGGACGTCATCTCTGACGAAGGCCTACGGATGGAACCAGCAAAACTTTTCTGCCGTGTTGCAGTGGCCAGGGCCAGTCGGCTGGGGCTATCCAGCGTTTTTTTGGGCTTCTGCAACTACTATCGCCAGTTCATCCCTCACTTCTCTATGTTGGTGGCCCCGATAGTAGCCATCACCTAGAAACAAGCCAATCCACGCAGCTGGCCGAGTCGGGGCAGAGGGGCGTTTTCAAAAGCTCAAAGTCCGCCTTCTCCAGGGCCTCTACCTTGCACGTCCGGATTCTGCAAAACCCTTCACACTGGAGGTGGACACCTCATCTGTGGGAACCGGAGCAGTTCTTATGCAAAAAGGGCCCACGGTAAGACTGTAACGGGGCAGCTTCTTCTCCAAGACGTACTCATGGGCCGAGAGGAATTACACGATTGGCGACCGGGAGCTACTACCCATAAAATTGGCTCTGGAGGAAGTGGCGTTACTCTGGCTGGAGGGCGCCCGTTTTCCCATCCGTATCTACTCTGACCACAAAAACTCCAATATCCTGCAGAGGGCTCAGCGACTTAACCCACGCCTGGCTAGGTGGTCGCCCTTCTTCTCCCGTTCGATTTTCGGGATCCACTTCAGGCCAGCTGAGAAGAATGTGAGAGCTGACGCCCTCTCCCGTGCCTCTGACGTGGTGGGTGAAGATACTTCTCCAGAACACATAATTCCTCCAGAACGTCTCATCTCTGCAGCTCCAGTGGACCTCCGGAAGGTCCCTGCTGGAAGGACTTATGTGCGTCCTGCTCTCCGCAGACGTATCTTAAAATGGGGACATTGCTCATTGGTGGCTGGTCAACCCCGGCGCCCGGAGAAACCTTCTACCTGATATCCCGGTTTTATTGGTGGCCAGACCCTTTGAAAAGGATGTTAAGGACTTCGTTTTCGTCTTGTGACTCCTGTGCCCGCAAAAAAGGGCGCATGTCACAAGCCGGCAGGCCTACTTCAGCCAAATTCCATTTCCACTCAACCCTGGACCAACATTTCGATGGACTTCATAACTGACCTCCCTCCGTCGTCTGGCAACACCATTATTTGGGTGATTACGGATCGCTTTTCCAAAATGGCGCATTTGTCCCGTTGCCAGGGCTGCCCCTCTGCCTCCCGCCTGGCTGAGCTATTCTTCCTCCATGTGTTTCGTCTGCATGGACTCCCTCAGCAAATTGTCTCGGACCGGAGAGTCCAATTTGTCTCCAGGTTTTTTGGGGAGCCTGTGCAACCAACTTCAGGTGAAGCTCGACTTCTCTTCCGCCTACCACCCGCAGACGAACGGCCAGGTGGAAGGTCAACCAAGTCTTGGGATGTTACCTTCGCCATTTCGTCTCGGCACATCAAGACGATTGGTCCAATTTACTGCCATGGGCGGAGTTCTCTTATAACTCCCTTGAGTCCGAGTCCGCGGGGGTTTCCCCCTTCTACATCGTTTATGGCTTGCATCCCCGCCCTCCTCTCCCTCTGGCAACCTCCTCTGAGGTCCCGGCGGCGGACGCACTGGTTCAAGACATGAAGGCCATCTGGTCCCAGACCCGTCAGTCGCTGCTCCGCGTATCCGAGCACATGAAGACTCAAGCGGACAAAAGAAGAATTCCCCCTCCGGTTTTCTCCGCGGGTGACAAGGTGTGGCTCTCGTCTAGATATGTCCACCTAAGGATGCTTTCTCATAAACTGAGAACCCGTTTCCTGGGGCCCTTTGAAGTCATCAGCCGCATCAACCTGGTGTCATACAAACTCCGGCTCCCTCCTACGATGAAAATCCCCAACTCGTTTCATGTCTCCTTACTGAAACCTCTGGTCCTTAATAGTTTTTCCCAGAAGGCCGTTCCTCCTCCGTCTGTGGCTGATGCGCCCAATGTCTTCGAGGTCAAAGAAATTCTGGGCATGAGGAGAAAATAGGGGACAGCGATACTTCCTGGAGGACTGGAAGGGGTTCGGCCCCGACGAGAGGTCTTGGGAGCCGGGAGAGAATTTTCCTGAACCGCAACCTCATCCAGAGATTGCTTCATTCCAGTAAGAGAAGGGGGCCCAAGGGGGGGGGGGGGGGTACTGTCACGGACGCCCCTGCGACCACTGTCCCGGGTCGCAGGTGAGCCCGTGCCCCTGCTCTCAGCGGAGCCCCGTCCCGCACGTCGGGTTCGGGGTCCGCTCATGTCTCGGCCTCCTCCGGCGTCCACTTACCCGGCCGCGATCCTGCTCTGTCAGTCTCCGTCACCCGACACGTAGCTCCGCCCCCAGGGGTGTGCGCGCGTCGGCAGTTTGAATTTAAAGGGGCAGTGCGCCGGTAATTGGTCATTGCCGGGCACTGCCCATATTTTGTCCGGCCCCTTCCTGCCGGCCTTCGCTGCATCCTTTGTGTATATCCCGTTGGTGAAAGCGTCCTAAAGTGCTCCGGTAATTGGTCATTGCCAGGCACTGCCCATCTTTTGTCCGGCCCCTTCCTGCCGGCCTTCGCTGGATCCTTTGTGTATATCCCGTTGGTGAAAGCGTCCTAAAGTGTTCCTGTCTTGCCATACCGTGTACCGACCGCCTGCTTACGTCTACCGTCTACGAACCTTGCCGCCTGTCCTGACCTCCTGCCCGTCCACGACTACACTGCCTGCCGATCCTGTACCTCGTTTTTCTCTTGGCCGCCACCGAGGCAACCCCGCCAGTGTAGTGACCTGGTGGATCCCGCCGCCAGACCATCCGCTTTGCAGCGGGCTCTTTGAATACCAGGACCACTTAGATTCCACTCCTGTGTGGGTTACGCCATTGCCTGCGGTGTCCGTGGTCCACTCCTAACCATTCAATACAGGAGATAAAAATTGTTTTTAGCTCTGGAGAAAGCAAAATCAACATCATGTTATTTTGGGTTATGGCTTTTATTTACTTTAATGTTTAACCCCTCCATGCAAAAAAACCTACCAGTATCTTCTGATTGTGAGTCATTTACCGCAGTTGGGCATACTAATATGTCCATGACATTGTGTTGGCTCACACGTGGAGCCAAACACGCTGCTTGGCTTTACTCAGAGCTCCCATTGAACAGAATGGAGAGCCATGTGCAAGCACAACTGGATTTCCAGTCTGCTCCATAACTTTTGGGGGCTCGTTTCCGAGATAGATGCGGGTCCCAGAGGTGGGACCTCACCTATAAGACTTTGATGGCATATCTTAGTGATATGCCATTAAAGTCTATGGTAATTTTAACACCTTTTTTAAATACACTCACGCCATTTTTAGTACACCATGTGTATGGTTGGAACCCCCTTTTGCTTTAAACTGCTCAATTCTTGTGGCATAGATTCCACAGTGTTGCAAAATTTCTCATTTCCAAGGGGCCCAATGAGTGCAAGAAAATATTCCCACACCATGACCACCACCACCGCCTAACCGTTATCAAAGGAGATGATCCATGCTTTCTGTTGTGACGCCAAATTCTGACCCTTTCATCGAATGTCGAGCAGAATCGAGATCATCAGACCCGCAAATTTTGTCAATTTCTATGTCAATTTCGATGAGCTTGGCAAATTGGAGCCTCATTTCCTGTTTTTAGCTGAAGGAGTGGCACCCGTGTGGTCTTCTGCTGCTGTCCCCTCTGCCTCAAAGTTCGCCGTATGTGCGTTCAGAATGCTTTTTCTGCCTACCTTGTTTTAAGGGTGGGTATTTGAGTCACTGTTGCCTTTTCTATCAGCTCGAACCAGTCTGCCATTCTCCTTTGACCTTTGGCATCACAGGCATTTCCCCCCACAGGACTGCTGCTCATGTGTTTTTTCTTTTTTCGGGCATTCTCTGTAAACCCTAGAGATGGTTGTGCGTGAAAATCCCAGGAGATCAGCAGTTTCTGAAATACTCAGACCAGCCCTTCTGGCACCAACAACCATGCCACGTTCAAAGGCACTCAAATCACCTTTCTTCCCCATACTGATGCTCGGTTTGAACTGCAGGAGATTGTCTTGACCATGTCTACATGCCTAAATGCACTGAGTTGCCGCCATGTGATTGGCTGATTAGAAATTAAGTGTTAACGAGCAGTTGGACAGGTGTACCTAATAAAGTGACGGTGAGTGTAGAGTGAATAGGTCTCAAACATTTTCCACCATTTAAGTAAAATATCAGGCAAACTACCAGAAAAGAAACATTGATAATCGCATGTATATGTTAATGTTATGGTGTAGGTCACCACTGATACTAAAAAATAGTTACGTTTTTTTTACTTACTTGGTGTCTGTCCAGAGCAATAGCTGTGAGGGTTAGGACAGAGACGTGGACTGAGCAATATTGAACGAAACGGCTCACATGGCACATGAGCTTCCCAAAAACCCAAGTACTGCTCACAAATCGAACCTAAGGACAAAGGAAAGGATTATGAGTATTAACATGTGATGATGGCACATCTTTTGGTTACACCTCAATCTTTCTACATAATTCTGCTCAGCATGTTCTCCATTTTCACGCTAGGTTGAATGAATAAATGATGAAGTTATACTGTATACTGATGAAGAGTAAACTGATATATGTATATATAATGTATGTACTCTATCAAAAGCATATCTGTAGCCTGACCTTACATGTGAAATGTTTAAACTATGAAGAAACACTCCTACTCTAATTCCTATCACACTTCCTATGACCGATACTATTAATAATAATAATAATAATAATAATAATAATAATAATAATAATCTTTATTTATATAGCGCCAACAAATTCCGCAGCACTTTACAATTGTAGATTACAGTTACTATCACATCCACTTGTAGCTTATTTAGGAGAAAAGTGAGGGAGGATAATCACACTGTCTTCCCAGCAGGCAAAGCTGGCACTTGCTTTCACTACCCATTAGATGCTGTGCCGAGGCATTGTACTTTAATGCTAGAACTCTTACATGCCCACTTCCCTAGAGATACTTGTTCCAGACAGTAGTCATGATGATTAGCACCAGGGAGGAATGCCAAATACATTTCTGACAGATTTAGTTGATTTCCGTTACTCGGAAAATACATTTTTACCCGCTGACTATCACCATAAACTATTATTTTCATCTAGTTCTACAAAAAATTAGCATATGGATTCTTCTAGGTGGGTGTACTATTAAAGGGAATCTGTCACCAATTCATTTTTTACTTATTAAAACAAGATCCTGATCCATATTCTTTTCTTCTTAGCCATTTTTTATTTTCTGACTGTAGATTTCACAATTCAGTTGTCTGTATATGATTGTGGGGACAGCATTCTTGCCTGCACTGCTTTTAACAGCAGTCAGATATACTTTACAGCAGCTTCATGCACATAGGAGCCTTAAAGGGGTTTTATTGTTTGAAGCTTTTGCACACTTGGCTGATTCTATCTGTTTCAGTTACAAATCCAGGGGCGAGCCTCTCCTCTCAGTAGGTGTGTATCTCCTCCCAGGAGGCGAGTCTCCCCTCACTGAAGACTGGTGACATCATCATTCTGTGTGAAACAGGGGAAGGGACAGGACGTCAGCTCTGCAGAACTCCTGAAGTGTTCTCATGGCTGCAGAGTTCTCATGCTTCTGGCTGCACAAGCCCCTTGTAACCAGAACACCTGTAATGGTTTAATCAGTTATACACACAGCCTGAACTGATGAAACACGTGAAGAATGCACACTGCCAACCTCCCCCTGCTCCCTCTCTGTTATCAGGTAGGAGGTAGGGCAGACTGTATAAGGCTATGTTATATGGTGAAAGAACATGGCATAAGACAGTGTTATTTGAGGGGAGAGTGAATCTATCAGCTAGATAGTCAGTAATCGCCCAGATCATTCACCTTAAAGCTGGGAGATGAGTAGAGAGTCAGCAGCCCTCTCAGGCAGTTAGTTTCACTTTTGATGGACACAGCTCAGAGGGGAGGAAGCACAGAGTGCAGGTAGCTAATCACAGCACAGGGGGCTATTCCCGTCCGGGGTGTGTCCAAACAGGCTGAATTACATATCAGTCATCCAATTAAAGAAAAACGGGGCGTGTCCCATCCAGCTGCAGCAGAAATCGCTATAGATACACAGATTAGCTCAGATGTGCTATATTAAGTGACTTAGGTAATGCAAACCAATTACAAAAGTGCTTATTTTTACTGTCCCCATCATTTGAGATATGATCTATGTAGCGAGAAAAGCCCTTTAAGACTGACTCAGTCCCATTGGCTTCTATAGGAGAGTTTTCTAGGCACGCTCTGTGACCTGGGAAGAAGTCAGCGGGCAGGGAGGGAGAGAGCGTGAACTGTGACTATCTCCTATTGTGACTGGTGGATCCTGTGTTATCTATACACATTGGTGTCTCCTTTCAGTTTGACCCGTCTTGTGCTGATAATGAGCAGACTACTGAAAGTCTCTCTCTACAGAACAGAAAGTGTCAGACTATTATTAGGCTTAGTGGCCAAAGCGAAAACTGCAGGACCTTTTAAAAAAAATACTGAAAGCGATATGGAAAATTAAAAAAAAATAGCCAAAAATTAATAAAAATGCGTTTAACATAAAAACGTGACTTAAGCAATAAGTCATTTTTTGATGACACATTCCTTTTAAGGATGTAACATCTGGACTGCCTGCTCATGAGCTGATATTCACGGGTTGAGGTGTGTTGCATAAAAATCTGCATCAAGACCTCTCCAGGAATTTTGTGATTTGCCGTGCTTTTGCAATGCAGTTTTTCATGTTTGCAAAAGGCATCTGAGTACACATTTTACTTGTAATGTTGATTAGTTTGTGCAATATGTGCTCATGACCATTGATGCATATTTAAGTGATTGTGTGTTTTAACTATTGCATTTTTATACACATATGAAGCTGGGTTCAGTAGTTTGCCTTCCTGACAGTAGGTGGTGTAAAAACACCAGTAGAAGGGGAGAATTAGAGAAAAACTGGGGAAAAATAAGTGTATAGTGAAGGAGAGCACCCCAAAGAACAGACCGTTTAGAGAGTCGAGAGCAGCAGACATAAAAAGACGTAATACTTACTGTACAGTATGTGTAGACCAACTGTGACCAGAAGCTGGGTACCACAGGCACTACCTAAAAGAGTACTGGAGGCTCATGAATATGATGTCAGGACTGAAAGGGAGACTCCCACTATATACTCTACCGTTCAAAAGTTTGGGGTCACCCATACAATTTTGTGTTTTCCCTGAAAACTCATACTTTTATTCATCAAATGAGTTGCAAAATTAATAGAAATATAGTCTAGACATTGACAAGGTTAGAAATAATGATTTTTATTGGAAATAATTTTCTACTTCAAACTTTTCTTTCGTCAAAGAATGCTCCCTTTGCAGAAATTTCACCCCATGCTTCCAGAAGCCCCTCCCACAAGTTGGATTGGCTTGATGGGCACTTTTTGTGTACCATACGGTCAAGCTGCTCCCACAACAGGTCAATGCGGTTCAAATAATGTGACTGCTCTGGCCACTCAATTACAGAAAGAATATCAGCTGCCTGCTTCTTCCCTAAATAGTACTTGCATAATTTGGAGGTGTGCGTTGAGTCCTTGTCCTGTTGCAGGATGAAAATGGCTCCAATCAAGCACTGTCCACAGGGTATGGCATGGCGTTGCAAAATGGAGTGATAACATTCCTTATTCAAAATTCCTTTTACTTTGTACAAATCTCCCACTTTACCAGCACCACAGCATCCCCAGACCATCAAATCACGTCCACCATGCTTGACAGATGGCGTCAGGCACTCTTCCAGAATCTTTTCAGTTGTTCTGCGTCTCACAAATGTTCTTCTGTGTGATCCAAAACACCTCAAACTTCGATTCGTCTGCCCATAACACTTTTTTTTTCAAAACTTCCTCTGTCCAATGTCTGTGATCTTTAGCCCATATTAATCTTTTCCTTTTATTAGCCAGGCTCAGATATGGCTTTTTCTTTGCCACTCTGCACTGAAGGCCAGCATCCCGGAGTCACCTTTACACTGTAGACATTGACACTGGTATTTTGCGGGTATTATTTAATGAAGCTGCCAATTGAGGACCTGTGAGGCGTCGATTTCTAAAACTAGAGACTCTGATGTACTTGTCTTATTACTCAGTTGTGCAGCCGTGCCTCCCACTTCTCTTTCTACTCTGGTTAGAGCCTGTTTGTGCTCTCCTCTGAAAGGTGTAGTACACACCATTGTAGGAAATCTTCAGTTTCTTGGCAATTTCTCACATGGAATAGCCTTCATCTCTCAGCACAAGAATAGACTGTCAAGTTTCACATGAAAGTTCTCTTTTTCTGGCCATTTTGCGAGTTTAATCGAACCAACAAATGTAATGCTCCAGATTCTCAACTAGCTCAAAGGAAGGTCAGTTTATCTAATCAGCAAAACTGTTTTCAGCTGTGCTAACATACTTGCACATGGGTTTTCAAGGTGGTTCAAAAAATCCAAAGCTTTTTTACACGTTAGCAAACACAAGTCCCATTAGAAAGGGAGAAAAGTTGTTTGAAATGGGCCTCTTACCCTAGTAAAATTTTGGGGCATTAAAAACCCAAACGTTTGCAGCTAGAATATATTTTAGCACATTTCAATGTATAAGTGGTTTTTCTGATTCTTTTAATTTAGCTCATTAAAAAAAACTGTGCTTTTCTTCAAAAATAATACTTTCTAAGTGAGCCCAAACTTTGAAGGGTATGAAGCATTCCAACCAAAAGCCACGACCCCACCATTATCATCTTTAATGATCTGAATGACTTGGTGTTTCTAAACCACTGAGGAAAATAGCTAAATTGAAGAACAGTTTAGGGCATGCCCCCACGCAGGGTTTTTGGCCGGGTTTTTCAGGGGGTTTTGCGGTTTTGCGACCCCCTAAAAAAACGGCCAAAAACCAGCAAAGGGGCTCTAGGGAAAACCCGTGCAGTAGTCCCCCGCGGTTTTGCTGCCGGCGGTCCGCCCGCAAAACATTGTGAATGCACATTCTTCCATCAGTTTCCGGACAGAATATGTGCTTCTCAATGTGAAGAGGGAGGGCTTTTCTCCACCGTGGGGATGGTCGCAAAACAGTGCAAATCCCCGGTTGCAAAACCCAAACCCGTATTTGGCACTTGCCGTGTAAACGGCCCCATGAAAGCACTTAACGTTTTCCCAGTTGTGTTGTGACACCTTAATGCCCTGGTTATTACACACAGTATGTTGTGTGCTATGAAAAATATGTAGACTTTAGTAGCATGCTAGTTGTTTGTAGAATACAGTATATGGTACGTTTTGTACAACAAATATTGCTTGGCCTCTTGTTGATTTTTGGCGGATAGGGCTGTCAAACACTTGGTCAAAGAAAACTCAGCTTTCAAGAAATACATTCAATAAAAAAAAAAGGAATGCAACACCAAGGAGTTTTTGGAAGTTAATGAAGCGAATGAACCTATATGTGTGTATGGAATGATGATACATGGACGTAATTGCAGTATTAGAGTGAAAGGATAAGTGCATTGGTGAAAACTGTGCAATCGAAAGGAGGCTCCAGTACTGTGCTAAGCCGCATCTGGCCTGGATGCAAGATGACATATGGTTGGGCATGGAGGCATGCAGGTTTCCCCCAAAGGGATTTTTGGGGCAATTTACCCAAAGATGTTGCGTGAACCTTTTTGTATGCACCCAAATTTTAAGCTGAAAAGATCCCAGCTGTTCCCATGAATGCCCAATTTGTGTGGCCTAGCACTGTGTGGCCACAGAATGACCTGAATATATTACTGAGCTATTAGTGTGCACAAGATAACCTAGTAAGGTGGACAATCCCACAGACGTGAAAGCAAGGTAATAAAAGAAACTACAAAAGAATATATATACCATCGACTGTTGAGAAGCTAAAAATTGACCTTTGTCAAACATAGATAAAATGGATCACAGACAAAAACACACAAGAGCCTAATGTATATCTAAACTTGCCCCTTAGGTACAAAAGGCTAGCTATCACATTAAATCAGGTGACCGTCCTGATAAAAGCAACCCTGCACTTTTTAAACTTTTACCCCAGATACCCTTTTTTAATTCCTACAGACCACTGCTATTAAAACATGCCCGACAAAAAGATCCCAAAAAACAGAAAAAACCGACAGAGAAACAAATAAGACTAAATTACAAATTATTACAGTGCAGTATAATAGTCAAATATTATAGCGAGGTTCCAAAAGGTTCCCCACCAAAGGGGATTATGTTGTTCCGATGTGTTTCCTCCTAAGTTATACAAGGATTCATCAGGGAACCATGAATAAACCCATACTTAATGAAACATAACATATGTATCACCAAGAAAACATCTGATAAAGATATAGAGAAGAAAAAAAAGCGTGTCACTTATAATATCAATGTATGAGATCTAGCAAGAAAAGATGTCCACCTGATGGAGTAGCAGCAGCTTGATATACTGCCTGATTGATAGATAGCAGCCTGCCTTTTTGTATCAGCTTTACATATCGACTATTATACGGTACTATATTCATTTTTCAAAATTAGCTTTTATGCTTCTCTGTTGTATGTTTATTTATCATGCTGTGGTCTTGCTATCCAGGGTCAGGATGATGGGTAGGCATCCGCTTAGGGTACCACTTCACCCAGGCAGAAAAGGGGGCACAAGTAGGCATAGAGTGGGCTGAGTTTTCCATTTGGGGGACGCGTTTATGCGCCTTATTTGCCTACGGCACCAGAATACCTTGTTCCAGTAGCTATCTATATATTTAATAAAGTTATAGCTTCCCATCAGTCCAAGGTGTGTATATCCTCCTGTAGTTTGTTTAAGCTGTTACCGACTGTAATATCTGACTGGCACCCCAGATCATCACATCAACAATTAGAACAGTGTGTTGTTCCACAACAAAGGCAGGACCAAAGTGCACATTACAAAGACTTCAGATTTAAAACAGAAAATTGTTGGATTCCAAACAGAACCTGATTTTGTCACTATAGACAACATGTTTTCAGTTCATAACCGTCAAGGTTCTTGTTCATGACACCATTACAAACAAAGTATATGATGAATGTCCATAGATGGAAGGACACGTAAAGGGTGCCATGACACCAAGGGTGACATGTATGATTTTTGACGCTTAGACGCCAATTTTTATGTGCATAATAATAGTGTAAAATGCGCCTGAATTTATGAACCTGGTCTACTGCAGGTCATAAATCAGGCACATTCCAGTGCAGAAACTACATTCCTGGCTCAGGTAAACCACTTTCAAAGTGGTTTACCTGTTCCAGCAGTAATGCACCTGGAATTGCTGTACTGAAGCTATAAATTTATAGCTTTGTACGGTTCTAGTGCGCCCCGCCTCCAGCATGCCCCTTGAAACTAGGCACCTTACAAAATGCCACAGGCGCTCTGTAATGCGCCTGATATTGGCGTGCGAGCGAATTAAAACTATAGCAAATGGGACTGCTCTAGATTTCGGACTGAAAAGACTTCTGGCGCAGCCCCATTCATACAAGTCACCCCAAATGTCCTTCAAGTAAGCACCGGGAAATGGTCTGTACAGAGACAGGAGTGTGATATCAAACGCCACCTGTGTCTGGATGCTGGACAAAGAAACTTGGGGAGCTGTTCATGCTTATTGGAAGATAAAATAATTTTCCCTACTGGTGGTCTGTCTGGGCTATTATGAACCTGTTCACCATGTGTTGATGCCCTTACATAACATTGCTCCCAACAGCTACGAAAAGCTTGGTCAGAACAACCTAGAATGACCAAATGTTTTTGAAAGGTCATGTGTAGCTGTCAACAGTCTTTCATCAAGGCACCTTGCCCACTATTAGCCTCTGAGGGTCTTTTTACAGGACAGCATTGAAAGGACTTTCATGCTTTTTTATGTGCAAGACCCAGAGTCTAACAAGACCACAACAGCAATTATCTAGATATCTGATTGTGACATAATTCATTGCAAAGGTTTGCCGCAATCACGCAATTTGAGGCTTAGGGTTGCAATTACTTTTTAAAATGTGTAATACATGTGATTTTTAATGGGTTATTCAATTTTTTTACATTTTCAGCTTTAAACCAAAATTTTTAGTATTTCTTAGGGCAGGTCTACAAAAGGTGTAGATCCAGCAGCACTTTGACATTGCTGAACCGCGGCAGGAACACAATTTTTGCCGCTGATTTGCACAATTGAATGCATGGAAATCCAAAAGCAATCCGGCAGAATCTTGCGGAATATACATGTCGCATATTCCGTCAGATTTGAAAACCGACGGTAAAAAATCTGTTCTGTGTAGACAACAGTAAATATTTTTAATTGCTGTCTATGCACTGAAAACCTGTGCTGTGTAGACCTAACCTAAGGCTGGTGATATATTTTCAAGTGGTATGTGAACTCTGCACATATTGATCTTTTATTTTTAGGAGGTCTAGTGCATATAGCTGCCCACTGAGGTCACAGTTTTAACCACAAATATTTATCTTTCTGTTATGTACAGTATGTTTATGTTATCTTCATGTTTTATAAAAAATTACATTTGAAACATAATTGCATGAAGGTGCCTTTTTGTATAAAGTGTTGAGTGGCATTTTGACAGTGACAGTGAAGGGGGAAAAGGATTGCCAAGCAAAAAAAATAAAAAATCAACATAGGAGGCATGGTGGGTTACATAGTTACATAGTTTGTAAGGCCGAAAAAAGACAGACTTCAATCCAGTCCAGCCTATATTGCTACAGTGTTGATCCAGAGGAAGGCAGAAAAAAACTTTTTGAGCTCTGTTATTAAATTCACTATGACCATTTTCTCTGGCAGAGAGTTCCACAGTCTCACTGCTGTAACAGTAACGAATCCCTTTCTATGTTTATGTAGAAACTTTTTTTCCTCAAGACGTAGAGGATGCCTCCTTGTTCTGGATACAGTCCTGGGTATAAATAAATCTTGAGAGAGATCTCTATATTGATCTTTTAGATATTTATACATAATTATTATGTCCCCCGAAGCCGTCTTTTTTCTAAACTAAATAACCCTAATCTTGCTAATCTTTCTGGGTCCTATTATTATTTTTGTTTCCCGTCTTTGTACCTGTTCAAGCTCTACAATGTCTTTCCTGTGAACTGGTGCCCAAAACTGTACACAATATTCCATGTGTGGTCTGACCAGTGACTTGTATAATGGGAATAAAATGTTCTCATCATGTGCATCTACGCCCCTTTTAATACACCTCATGATCCTATTTGCTTTGGTAGCTGCAGCCTGACACTGGCTACTAACAGTTAAGTTTACTGTCCACCAAGATTTCCAAGTCCTTCTCCGTGTCACTTTTACCCAGCGTTTTTCCGTTTAACATATAATCATGTAATGGATTTTTCCTCCCCATGTGCATAACCTGGCATTTATCTGTGTTAAACCTCATCTGCCAGTTCTCTGCCCAGGCCTCCAACTTATCCAGATCCCTTTGTAATAACACATTATCCTCTATTGTGTTGATTACTCTACAGAGCTTAATATCATCTGGAAAGATCGATATTTTATTGTGCAATTCATGTGTAAGATCAGTAATGAAAATATTAAATGAAATGTGTAACAATTATTTTTTTTTCAGTAATGTGTGTGTTTTACATCACCTTTTTATTTTCAGTTGCAGCTATTTTCAGTGTGAGCTTCTATAGACAGTTATTACTCATTCCTATGTACAGAACACTGCCCTTTTCAGAGGCAGCTCTGTGCTGTGATTGCACGACGCACATGAAGCAGCTGTAAAGTACTCACTGTCCATATGGGAGTTCAGATGTCTCCCATCTGAATCTCTTCAGCTAGATCCCTCCCAGCCCTTTCCATCTGTGACCTCAATTTTGCTATAGTGTGTTAGTGTCTGCAGGTCACAGTTATAGGGAGTAGGCAGCCAAGACTGTGGAGTCCACATAGGTCTGCTCAGCTGCTCTTTGCTCCAGCAAGGCTTGCCAGAGAAGCAGCAGAGTCGGGTGGTTATACCTTATCAATTTTGTAGACAAATGTCCGATGTGTCCTCGTTCGTAATAAAGTAATTATGCTTTTGTCGCTGACGATTTTAGGGTAGTTCAAGATTTTTCTGACGCTAAAAATAAATTTTTTGTACAGATTTTAGCGCTATAATCCTTTTCTTCACAGATTTTGGTGCTAAGAAAGTTCTCTCGCTTGTGACGCAAAAAAATACTTTTTTTTACAGATTTTGGCACTGAAATACTTTTTTTTTTAAAGATTTTGGCATTAAAAGTCTTTTCTTTACAGATTTTGGTACAATATAGTTGTCTCACTTAATTTGCTAAAAATGCATTATTTTTTACGTATTTTGTATTTTTAATCCTTTTTTACGAATTTTTGGCGCTTGAATACTGTCTTTTATGTTTTTTGCGGCTTGAATAAGTTTTTTTATGTATTTGGGACACTAATAAATTTCTCTCGCTTCTGATGCTAAAAAGACTTTTTTTTTACAGATTTTGGAGCTAGAATCCATTTCTCTATGGATTTGGGCGCTAAAATCCTTTTCTTTACAGATTTTACCGCTAATAAAGTTCTTTTGCTTCTGACACTAAAAATACTTTTTTTTAGGGATTTTGGCGCTTAAATACCTTTATTCACAGATTTTGGCGGTAATAAAGTTTTCTTGCTTCTGACGCTATATATACTTTTTTAGGGATTTTGGCGCTAGAATCCTTTTTCTACGGATTTTCACTTTAGTATCCTTTTTAGAGATGGGCGAATTTCTCAAAAATTCGATTCGCCGAGTTCGTCGAATTTTCCGACAAAAATCGTTTCGTCACGAATTTATTCGCGGCAAATCGCATTAAAAATAGCTACAGTATTTCCTGGCTGCAGAGAGCCTGTAGGGTGTTGTAGAACGTTGTGTCATGCTCAAATATGCGTAGGGATCATGGCAGGCTCGGACTGCCCATAGGGCAAACCGGGCATTTGCCCGGCGGGCCGCTGGAGTCTGGGCCGCAGGGCCAGCTCGGAGCGCCCGCCGAGGGGGGCGGTGTTTCTCCCCCGGCGGGCCCCGAGTGCCGGCGCATGCACAGGGGCCGCAATGGGCGCATCTGCAACCGGACCCCTGTGGCAGGGGGCCGACACTACCCCCTCGCTGCACGGCCGGGTCACCGACCCTGCAATGCAGCCATCACGGCTGCCGCCTGCTCCGTGCACCTACTCCGCGTCCCGTGCTCTGCTGCCGTCGGCGCTCCGGACCGAGAGAAGAGAAGAGGAAGCAGAAGCAGAGACTTCAGGTAAGTATTGCTTTTATTATTTTTTGTAAACTACTAGCCCTGCCTGCATACCTATATACTGCCCCGTACTGCCCTGCCTGGCTATATACTGCCCCATACTGCCCTGCCTAGCTATATACTGCCCCATACTGCCCTGCCTGGTTATATACTGCCCCATACTGCCCTGCCTGGTTATATACTGCCCCATACTGCCCTGCCTGGATATATACTGCCCCATACTGCCCTGCCTGGCTATATACTGCCCCATACTGCCCTGCCTGGTTATATACTGCCCCATACTGCCCTGCCTGGCTATATACTGCCCCATACTGCCCTGCCTGGCTATATACTGCCCCATACTGCCCTGCCTGGTTATATACTGCCCCATTCTGCCCTGCCCGGCTATATACTGCCCTGCCTGCATACCTATATACTGCCCCATACTGCCCTGCCTGCATACCTATACATTGCCTCATACTGCCCTGCCTGGCTATATACTGCCCTGCCTGCATACCTATATACTGCCCCATATTGCCCTGCCTGCCTACCTATATACTGCCCCTACCTACCTATATATAAGCCCTGCCTGCCCATATAACGGCCCTGCCTGGCTATATACTGCCCTGCCTGCCTGTATACTGCCCTACCTACCTATAAATATCCCTGTCTGCCTATATACTGGCCCTGTTTACTTATATACTGGCCCTGCCTACCTATATACTGTCCCTGCCTGCCTAAAGCGAGAACTTTATTTGCGCCAAAATCCATAAAACGACTACAAGATTACATATAAATGCAGTAATGTGCTTTCCATCCCCCTTTTGTAGGGGAAAGTTACATAAAATGACTTGATTTATGCAGACATTTAAAACCAGAATTGGACAAGCAGAAAACGCACCAAAAAACACAAACCATGGCAAGAAACGGCAGTTTTTTTCAGCAGCTTTTGACAGGCAGTGGACAAAAAACTCAGTTTTCTGAAGGTTTTTAGGATTTGGTTTTCATGTCGTTTTTTGTCCCCTGCAGTGCAGACATAGCCTAATATTCACATGTGAACTAAAGGAATATTAGTTCTTAGGGTCTGTTTACGTTGGCCCTATACCTGTGGATACCTGCAAGCAGGAATGCAAACATAAACTGTGGCGTTCCTTCCGCATATCCGTAGTGAAATAGAGTAAATGTAATCACAATTTCACTATGGTTACTCCTTTTTTCAGCTATGGATACATAGCAGCTCTGTATGGTGTCCTCAGTCACCAACAAAATGGTGATTCAGAGGGCTACAGAGTCTACAATCCACATCCCCCTCCTTATGCACACAGAGGAGGGAGAGGCGTTTGAGGTCACCACCAAACCAGCCCACATTTACAGCAGCTGTAACACTGTACATCCTGTTTGTGTGTGAACCAAGCTTTTTTTTTTTTCTTGGATGTGCTCCCTCTGGTGGCTATGAGTGGGAAATATTGAAAATTATTATGCACTTTTTAATATTTACCACAAATTAAATGAACGAAAAAAATATACTAAAAATTTAGAAAAAAATGAACACAATATTTCATCAATTAAAAAAAAAACAAAAAACATTTTTTGATGACACATTCCCTTTAAAGAGGATAGGGCCCAATACTGAACACTGTGGTACCCCGCTAGTAACAGGGATCCAGTCTGAATATGTAACATTAATTACCACACTTTTGTTTTCTATCACTGAGCCAGTTGCTTACCCACTTGCAAACATTTTCCCCCAGTCCAAGCATTCTCATTTTACTTACCAACCATTTATGTGGCACAGTATCAAATATATGGATGAGTGAATCGAATCTGATGAAGTGGAATTCGTTATGAATTTTAGAAAAAAATTTGATTGTAAACGATGCTGAATTTCCTTGCGATTTGTGGTAACGAATCTAAAATGTCCACGAACACATGGCGGGACATGGGGCACAGAACTACGGGAGAAAGAAATGAATGCCCTCAATGCCATGACATGCAGACATGCAGCCAATCAGCAGTCAGCCACCTTCTGTGATGTCACAGCCCTATAATTAGGCCAGCCACTTTACATTCTGCCAGTTGCCACTGTGTCTCTTATGCACACATATCGCTTTGCAGCAGCACTTGATTGCGCTCTGTGTCAATCTTATAGTTATTGGGGTGAAATATATTTCAACTACACAGTGTGTGTGTGTCATATACACACACGTTCCTGAACCAGTGTTTTTTTTTATTTTGGGATATGGCTCTCTACTTTATTCACTTATTGTGGTTAACTCTATTTGAAATACAGTGTGTGTATTTCTCACATACACACATCTCCATTACAGCCAGTTCAGTCTTTTGGGATATTGCTCTCTGTGGAAAAGAATTATTTTTTTCACTTATAAGCTGAAAGTAGAGGCACAGGGGCTCACCGAGGTAGCGGCGGTAGCAGTCAGTCAGTACAGAGCGTTGGTGGTAAAATTACCTACTCAGCGGTGTGGCGGTTTTTTGCCAAGACACCGGAGGAGGCGGACATGGCTTTGTGTAGAATCTGTTGGCAGAAAGTGAAGCATGGCCAGGGACCTAATGTTGGCACCACGGACCTGTGTCAACAGATGCAGCATCACCATCCATGTTCCTGGGAGTAACGTGTCTCAGATGTGGAGGTCCATCCTGCCGCAGCAACAGCAGCAGCACCCAGTGGCATGCATCCCATTTAAGGTAGTCAAGGCTACCCCAACTCTGCTGAAGGGAGCTGTCTGTCTATCCCATCATCTACCGATCCAGATATTCCTGCTCCTTGCCACTCATCACACCAGCAGTCGTTCCCTGAGGTGATTGCCAAGAGACAACAGTATGCGTCCAGCCATCCTACAGCACAGAAGCTGTAGCTGACCGTGCTTCTGTCCAAGTTTGTGGTACTGCAGTCCCTCCCTTTTCAAGTGGTGGAATTTGCACCATTCAGAGAACTGATGGCTTGTGCCCAGCGAAGGTGGAGAGTTCCAAGCCATAATTTATTTTTGAAAAAGGTTGGCCAGTCCTTGAGCCTGTTGGTGTCTTCCAAAGTGCACGTCAGGGTGGTTGTGTGGAACTGTAAGTACGGTAAGGGACAGTACATGTCCTTTACGGCCCACTGGGTGAATGTGATTCCTGCCCAGCCAGACCAGCAACTTGCACAGGAAATGCTGCTTTTGCCCTCCATGTTGTCAAACTGCTGACCCTGTGCCAATGTCCGCCTCCTCCTCCTACACAACCTCAGCTTCCTCTGCAGCAACAAATCTTATTGCTCCTCCAGCTTTCCACATGTGCAGGGCACAAAGTCACACAGTGGAGGAAATGCTCCGCATCATGAAAGACGAAATTGATTCTTGGCTTTCTAAATGACAACTGAAAATCGGAACCATGGTGACAGACAATGAAAAGAACATGGTGTCTGCGCTGCGCCACGGAGCCATGTGCACTGCATGGTGCACGTGTTTAATCTGGTTGTCAAACGGTTCGTGAAGTCTTCCACCCATCTGCAAGACATTCTAAAAATGGCCAGGAAACTTTGCATGAACTTCAGCCATTCCTACACCACCAAGCACATTATCCTTGAGCTGTAGTGCCTAACGGCCTCCCCCAACATGGGCTGATATGCGACGTTTTCATCCGTTGGAATTCCAGACTCCATATGTTGGACCAACTCTATGAACAGAGAAAAACCATTAATGATTTCTTGATGATCTAAGCAGACAGGAGTATCCCTGATAATTTTTTGATG
>JAODAL010050866.1:0-27087 GCA_025379985.1 Phyllomedusa bahiana | reverse complement strand
ATTTTACTTAGCCCTGGGAGCTACACCTGTTCCAGTAGTGTGGAACAGCTGGGATGTATTGCAAGATTAGACACCTTGAATCCCTAGAACTACACGACTGAGATTATGAACCTGTGTGGTACATATCTACTGTCTACTAGTTTCCCCACTTCAGCAGGTTTTAGACCAGGTTTCATCTCCATACGACCTACTGTACCATCCTCAACAAATTCACAAAAAATGAGAACTCATCATGAATGTTGTGTCTTCTTTAGGCATGGCCAAACAATTAGACCAATGTACACTAAATTTGGCATAGGTAAACTAGGTGCCTCCAAAGATTTTAGACCAACTTTCTGCTCCCTGGGACCTGCCTATGTTCTGTCTCACTGTGAACAGACTGTACCTACACAGAGGGTAACATCTATGAATTCACATGCACCATTTTTTTTAACTTGGCACCGACACACCAGTTTGCATCAAACTTTGGCGCATTCCAGGTGCACTAAAATGTGTTGTGCCATCTATAGAAAAGTGGGCCAGCAGTTTTTGACAAAATGCATGCCAAAAAATACCACATGCAAATTTAAAGATGTCACCCAGAATTTAAAATTTCTCATAAATTAAAACCTTTTCCAACCAGTCATGTTTCTAAAAAGGAGCCCTACATTAGGAAAAAGACTTCTGTGGCAAAATGCTTGGCTGCTGCCTGAGCTGTCAAAATCTTTCAGTAAACCCAAGCCTATCTCCAGGTTTATCACATGCACCACTGCGAACAAGGAATTGCTGAAACTCTCCAGCTGACTTAGGAATGACTGCAATCTCAGCAGGTCAGACAAGCAGTAGAGACATCAAACCCTGCTGGTTACTTATAATAATTAATTTACCAGGTCATTAGTGCTTATTGTATTTATGTAGTATTAGTGATCTATGTGTTTTACACACTCATCTATAGGTCTTATCATCAGTTAAACCTTTACCACCACAGCCAGATTTGACCTTTCTGACAGAGCCCAATTAGCAGCTGGCAGCCTCTGCCTATGTAGTGGGATTGAGGATCAGGTTGTAACTGGGAGACTGCCTCGATAAAGTGATTGGAAAAGATTGGGACATGGTATCAAATATTTACTGTAAATTAGGAGGAAGATGAAAGCAAGAAAACAGTTGTATTTTCATTTAATCTAAGTCTAGGACTGGTCAACCATACCCACCAAAACATCCAGGATAATGTAATATTTCACATTTCAAGAGTCACATTACCAGTTTCAGCCATGACGTTTTGGACGTGAAAACTTACTTTCTCAAGAATGCGCACTTGATGCTTGGGTTCTCTTTTATTACCTAATAACCGACCACCTGATAGACTTCTGACAGCTAAGTATAGCTACTCATGATCATCCTAGATTACAGGAATGTACTTTCAATGCTATTTTTTTTATAAAAAGCATATTTAAGGGGTTGTCTCACTACAAGGATTGCTTCCTATGTTAAAGACCTTGCAAAAACAAGTCACTTTGCAATATGTGTCCATTAACCGTCTCCTACCTATTCCTAGACATCACCTCTTGTATAGGCTGCATCAGCTCCTCAGGCCATGCCAACTAGGGGTTGGGCCAACTAGGGGTTGTGTGTGTCAAACCCACCGACTCTTGGCTGAGGTTGTCAAATGTCATCTGGGGGGAAAGTGTATTTACCCTAGTGTGTGGTCAACACATTTGGCCGGTAAGATGACACCGGATGCTGTGGCCTCGAAGGGTTTACTCCTGCTGTGACGTCCCCTTACTGTGCTGCGATCTGTGGCGGCTCCAGTAACCTAAATACTGTGTTAATTTGAAAACTAGATAGGATCTTAGCCCTCAGCTTGTTTTTTTCCAGCTGGCACTGCCATGACTTTATCAGGCTGCATTCCCGCTTCAGTTTTTTGGTCAGTTTTGCCCCCGTAAGTGCCCAGGGAATTGAAGGGTAAAGCGATTCTAATAACGGCGGCAGTCATGTGCATGTCATACTAAAACACAGCATTTTTACGAAGACCAAACCCAAACTCCCTCTGCATATTTAAGCATGGCACAATATTCTACAGCACCCTACAGGTTCTGTGCAGCCTGGAAATAGCTGTTTTTTAATGCGATTCATCCCGGAGTAATTCAGACCGAAAGAAATTTTGTCTGAAAATTCGGCGAAGTCACTGAATCAAATTTTTGAGAAATTCGCCCATCTCTATTTACAATTGATAAATCTAACCCCCTAAAGGAAAGCATTGTGCCTGGTGGATTCGGTTAAAATGAGGCAGTCACTCTTCTATCCCACAGATGTGTTGGGGTTAGCTACTCAACACATATAGATTTGCAACATCACAGGACTTGGGGGATTTTGGTTGTACAGAAAGAGGGATTGAAGAGAGACATGAGCTGGAAATACGGAATAGTCTGCAGACTGCAAAAAAACAGAAAACTCTGAGAGAAGGAGGGACAGAGCTGAGAGTTCAGCAGTTCACTGTGTATGGAGAGATTACTCCTGATGAATCCTACACTACACTTAAGCCAACAATTCTTGTGTAATGCAGATATACTTATGTATGTAATTTTCACATGATGCATACACTTATTTTTAAGAAAAATTTTAATATGGCAACATAATTATATTTGCGTGCACGTACTTATCTTTAGAAGATCAGCATTATCAGTCACTTCCATAGAGCTTAAGCGGAAAACTTACGAGCTAGACAGCGCATAGCTATGCTACCAGTTGCAACCGTGACGTTTTGTACGTGAAAACTTACTTTCTCAAGCATGCGCACATGATGCTTGGGTTCTCTTTTATTACCTAATAACCGACCACCTGATAGCCTTCTGACAGGTAAGTATAGCTACTCATGATCATCTAGATTACCAGGAATGTTTCTTTCAATACTATTATTTATTAAAAAAAAAGCATCTTATAGGGGTTTTCTCACTACAAGGATTGCTTTTTATGTTAAAGATCTTGCCAAAATAAGTCACTTTGCAACATGTGTCCATTAACCGTGTCCTACGTATTCTGAGATATCCCCTCTTGTATGGGGGTGCATCAGCTCCATAACCACTATAGCTACAGACCTGTTCCATCTCTTATGATAGGCCACCAGCGTTGGTCGCTGTAGCTACAGACCGGTTCCATCTCCCCTGATAGGCTGCCAGCACTGGTATCTTCCTATAAGTTGAAGGATTTTACTTAATGTTTTTGTAACTAGCAGGTTAATGCAGAGAGAGGGTTCAGTTAGCCTCCTTTTCCTTATGTATTTTCCTGTAGGATGTATTACAGACAACTTAACACTTAGCCTGAGATGCTTACTACTTTCTTGGACAGGCCAATATGATATACAACAGTTCTGTCCTCAGAGCTGTAACAGTGGTTATCACCTGACTTACGGACAGTGTTATACATAGGTGACTAATCTGGCTAGTAACAGGGGAAAAGGTGAAGAGGCTGCATCTCTGTTTTTTTGTTTTTTTTTTTTTTCCAGCAAATCAGGGTGTAAAGCCTCAAAGGATAAGACACTATTTTTGCAGATGTCAGCTGGTGCCAGTCACCTGACCAGAGACCGAATACAGACCTGACTTCTAGGAATCTAGCACAATTCAGGATATTTCTGGATTTGATTTCATATTGTAAAGTTTTAATATGATCAGCTTGTGTGCTTATGCAGCTTCTGTATGAGTGTTTGGCTACACAGCCATTTAAGATGACAGAAGAGGCACTTCACAAATTCCAAACTTTGAAGTTGTTAATTTCTTCTGCACCTGCCCTACGTTCACCTGACTATGACAAGCCATTCTCATTGTACTGCACTGAGATAGCTGGTCATGCCACGGCAGTCCTTACACAGTCACATGGTGCACAACAGAGACCAGTAGCTATTATTCATCTAATTTAAATCCAGTGGCAAGAGGAGCCCCTTATGCATACAACTAGGCACTGTAATACAAGTACTTCTACACAAAGTCTCAAAGATTGTACTGGATTATCCCATAACAATACATACCCTATATGATGTACATGTTATTGTGAGGTGCAACCACAACATATCTCTATGATCTTTCAGCTACGCCTGCAGTACTGATGTCCCTAATTTATAATACTACTTGTACCACATGCCATGACAGAGAGGCAGCGGGATATTAGAGAGGATTAGAGAGGTGAATAAGTGGCTAAAAATTTGCTGTAAGACAGAGGGGTTTTGGTTTTTGGAGAACTGGACTGACTTCTGTCATGGTTACAGACTCTATGCTAGGGGTGGTCTGCACCTAGATGAGGATGGTGCAGCTGTATTGGGGGATAAAATGGCCACGAAGTTGGAAGAGTATTTAAACTAGGGACTTGGGAAGAGGGAAACTACACATATAGCATGCAAGAGAGTGAAGATAGAGAGCTCGGAATCAGTAATAAATCAGGGAGTGGATTGAACAGAGCGGGTGTAGTAATAGTTAAAAAGGAGAGGGTTAAAAAATGAAAAGCCCCCAAAACCTCTAAACTGCATGCTGACCAATGTCAGTAGTCTCACCAATGAAATTAGCAAATTTTAATTATTTCTTGCTGAACAAAAATTTTTGCATGTAGGAAGGGAGTAAGGGCCCCATGGCTGGATAAAAACTTACGACGGGGATGTTGACTTACGGGGTTACAGTTATTTGAGAGAAGTAAAAACAAAGGGGGGGGTGTAGTTTTTAAATAAAAAATCCTGTCTGAAGCCAAAAGGGGAAGTTAGTACGGAATGAACAGGGAGTCATTATGGGTAGATATACATTGGGTAATAATGATAAAAAATTCTATTAGGGTTGCTATAGCCCCCAAATCTAACAGAACCCACAGAAGATTAAAACCCTAAAAATAAATAGATGAGGCAGTAATCACCAATGAGGTTTTTGTTTGGGGTGACTTCAAATCCCGGGGCCCTTTTGGGAAAACTGAAACCTGGGGCCCTTTCATAAAGAAGACAGCTTTTGTCAGTACAAAAAATAAATACCCTTTCCCCAACTGATGCAGGAAGCTGCAAGGAGGAAAAGGCCCTTTGGACAAATTTTGATTTTAAAGCAAAAGGAGTAATAAAGGCTTAGTTATGGGGCACATAGGGAAATGTGACCACAATATAATAAATTTCCGTTTATCCATCAATAGAGTATTTTGTTGAGAAGTCACAAAAAGATTGAATTTCGGGAAAGCTAATTTCAATCTCCTTACACCGCATTTATTGGGACAAGTTCTTTAAAAATAACAGAACAGATAATAAATGGTAGATTTTTAAAAACATCTTAAGCGCTCACTGTGAGAAGTTTATACCTTATGGAAATAAATTATTAGAAACAGGAAATAAACAGTCTGAATAGAGAGAGATGTAAATGAGGCAATAAATAAAAAAAGGAAGGTTTAAAACCCCTAAACAAGGGTAGGAAGAGGGCTTAAAAGTTTTAAAAAAAAAATTTTATATGTAAAGATAATGATAAAGAAGCAAAACTGGAGCAGAAAGGGGAACCAAAGTAAAAAATAATTCCAAAATATTTTTTTAAATTTTATAAATTTTAAAAAGATAAAAAATTTAAAATGTTTGGCCTTGAAAAATGTTGAGGGGAGTATTGTAGAGGGCGATGAGGAGAAAGCAAACCTATTAAACAATTTTTTTCTCCACAATATTTACTGAGGAAAAATACCTTTATGTCGATAGGCAGAGCAATGAAGTAAACTCCACCTTAAATGTTTCTTGTCTAGTCCAGGAAAAAATCCAGCTTACCCTTTAAAAAATTAAAAAGAAAATCACGGGTCTGATGGTAAACATCCCCCTGTCTAAAGGGAATTAAGTAATGTGATAGATAGGCCTATTTTTTTTACTATCTAGAGACTGCATAGTAACAGAGTATGTCCCAAAAGATTTGCACAAGGCAAATGTGGTGCCAATATTCAAAAAAGGGTCAAAAAATGATCCTGGAAACTATTGGCCGGTAACTTTAACCTCCGTTGTCGGTGAAACGTTTGAAGGTTTTCTAAGAGATGCTATTCTGGAGTACCTCACTGAAAAAAAAATTATAACACCGTTCCAGCATGGGTTTATGCAAGATTGGTCCTGACAAACTATTCTCATCAGCTTCTATAAGGAGGTTAGTTATAGACTGGATCGGGATGAGGCATTGGATGCCATATAACTGTATTTTTCTAAAGCATTTGATATTCTGCTATGTATGTAAAAGGTTGGAAAGTAAAATGTAAATGCTTGGACTGGGGGAAAATGTTTGCAAGTGGGTAAGTAACTGGTTCAGTGATAGAAAACAAAGGGTGGTGTTTAATGGCACATACTCATACTGGAACACTGTTGCTAGTGGAAACCACAGGTGTCAGTATTGGGCCGTTTTTCTCTTTAATATATTCATTAATGACCTAACAGAAGGACTGCACAATAGAATATAAAACTTTGCAGATGATGCTAAGCTCTGTAATGTAATCAGCACAATAGACAACACAACATGTTTTATTACAAAGGGCTCTGGATAAGTTGGAAGCCTGAACAGAGAAGTGGCAGATGAGGTTTAACACAGTTAAATGCAAGGTTTTGCACATGTGAAGAAAAAAATCAATTCAATGATTACTTGTCGAACAGAAAAACTGTAGGTCAAAGTGACATGGAAAAGGACTTTGGAATCCTAGTGGACAGTAAATTCTAAGTCATTAAAGAGATCTCTCTCATGATCTGTTTGTAACTAGAACAAGGGGGCATTCTCTGAGTCTTGGGGTAAGAAAGTTTCTACATAAACATAAAGAGAATTCTTTACAGTAAGATCAGTGAGACTGTGGAACTCTCTGTCAGAGGAACTTGCCATGATGACTTGACTAACAGCATTCAAAGGGTCTGTATGCATTTCTAAAGTGCAATAATATAACAAAATAAAGTGTCTAGCATTCTAGTTGTTGATCCAGGGATTTATTCTGATTGCCAGCTTGGAAGTGGGAATTTTTTCCCTAAATGAGGACAACTGGCTCCTACCTCATGTTTTTTTTTTTTTTTTGCTTTTCTCTGGGTCAACACTATAGCACAAAAGGCTGAAATGGATGGCTACCTTTTTTTTTTTTTTTTTGCTAGAACTATGTTCTATAAAAGTGTGCACTGCATATAATTAGCCATCTCTGTGACCAAGGAAAGAGAAGGGGCTGCGTGGGATCTATGGGCAGAAGGCACAAGAGATCTGATTTAGGAGCTACAAACACCGTTGTTGAATTTAACCATTATCTTTCAGCTATGCTCCTCAGTGGAAGGTCTCACAGATCCAATCAGTAGAGGTCTGTTACTTTTTATGCTATTCCTTAAGATTGTAGAGTGATTGGTAATAGTCGGCAAAGGCGTTTGCTATGTTTTGGGGGTCATAAATTCTACCTTGGAGGGGCAAGTAATATATGCCGTCTTTGATTTGGCCTGTAATTTTTTAACCCTTTGTGCCAACAATTTCCCTGGACGGTCCCCTTGTAGATAATAGTTCATTTTCAGCTTGGAAAGATGGTGATCATACTTCTGGAAGAGTATAACTCGTAGTTTGTTTTTTAGCTCTTTAAGTTTGATTTGTAATAGTGGGTCTGGAAGTTTAAGTTGAGTATCCAGATATTTGATACTATTTAGCGTGTCATGGAGCTCCTTCTCTCTTTTGCGTCTCTGCCGTGCAGCAACCTCAAACAGACTCCTCGCATAAAGGCTTTAGGGGCACACCATACTTTTTGGGTGAGCCCACCCAATGGATTCAAAAATTAAATTTTTAAAAAAAATTTTTTAATGAGTTTTTGCATATCTGAGACTACTGTGGGCACTTTTAAGAGGAATTTAAATTGGGGGCCCTCCAGGGGGGAAAAAGGGGGGAGGGGAAAAATTCTTTTAAAGGTTTAAAAAAATTGGCGTGGGGGGACCCCCCAAGGGGGGCATAAACCTATCCTGTAACCCCACATTGAAAAGAGCTGCTTTATAAACCAGAAAAATTTTATCCGGGGAAATCCCGAAGTTTAGTGTAAAAAAAGTAAATCAATTCTGAAGTATGGAGATATCCCCGGGGGTTTTTGGAGTTCTTTTTTCAAACAGGAAGGATTTAAAAATCTGGCGTTTTGCCCAAAAGCGCCTGGGTTCTACCCAAGTATTTTGGGCCCACTACAACAAAAAAGTCACCAATATAATTGGGTGGACTCTTGGGCTGTGTTTTTGGTTTTGGGCCCCCACCTTTTTTGGGAAATAAAGGATAACTGATGTTGTTTTTGGAGCGTATTTAACGACTATAAATACATGCAACAGATCAAGGGACTTTTAAAATAATTTATGGGTTTTTGGGTCAATTTCTATGAGCTAAGTTGAAACCCAAAAACGGGTTCCCTAATAAATACACCCTGTTTCCTGCTTTTCTTGGGGGTTGAACAGGCAAAAAAGGAAATCGGGAACTTTTTATTTTCAAAGGGGGAAGGGATTCATCGGTTCAGGTAGTCTTTTGAAAACACAATAAGTCTGCCCCCGATCTCCCCGCTTCTCCCCAAAAAGAGTGACCTCTTAAAGGGGGGAATTTGGGGCCCGTTAGCTTTAAATGGATAGAAATTTTTATCCCCATAACCACAGAACAAAATGCCCTAGTTTTTCCCACAGATGGGTTTAAATCTCAAAAAGGGAAACTTTGGAGAGCATTTTATATAATTTAAGGTTTATTGCAAATAGAAAAGGGTAGCAAGATAATCACAACTAGTGAAAAGTAAGAACAGGATTTTTCTGAACTAAAAAACAAAAATTTAAAGTTTGGAACAAGAAACTTTTCCCCGTTTTCACCCGGGAAATGGTAGTGGGGTACAATCTCGTGCATGGCCCCTTAGAGGAAACCCAAACTAAATAGGCCCCGGGGCGCCCGGAGCGACCCAACTGGAGCTTTTCCCCCAGCAAAAGGGAAGGGAGATATTGTCTCTCAGTAGTCAGCCCATCTGGAGCTTGTCGGGTTGCTGTTTTTTTCAGACCAGAAAGGTAGATCAGGTTTGGTCTCTCTTTTCCTTTGGGAAAGGGGGGGTATTGGCCATTTTGTTAGGAGGCCCAAGCTGAAGCATGTCACGAAGCATATTAGGGGAGGTGCAGACAAGGGTGTTTTTTTTGTCTTTTGGAGGGGAAAATTAGTTTGACGGGGAAGCCCCAGGAAAAGGGAAAAGTTGTACCCCCGGGAGGACTTTAGTGTAGGGGGAAAAAATTTTTTACGGGGGAGCTCGTTCCTGCAGAGAGACCCGGGAAAGAGGGAAAAAACCCAAAAATTGTTGGTAGATCAACCCCCTGGGGAAGGGACCCCGAAGCAGGTTGTCTTTATAGGGTTTGGGAAGTTTTATTTTGGCAAGGGCCAAGCGGAAGTGAGGGGAGATTTCCCATGGGTTTGGGGGGAGTCTGGGGAAAGGGGTTTCCCCCTATGAGATCCAGCGTTGGGGCCCCCCCCCGGTAGCACTATCCTAAAAAAGGGCTTGAAGAAAGGGAAGAAAAACATTCTAAATTAACGGTCCAGGGATCCCTCAATTTACGGATATTGGATTTTCGAGATCTATTTTCCCAAAAACAAAGGACTTTAAAAGAAAGTTTCGAACTTCTTCTTCAAAAAGCCGAGTGCGAGTTTTATAAGGTGGTTTGAAGTAGAAAATTGGGCCCCATTTTAGTTTCAATATGGTCTGCCCCGGGAAACCAGAGTTTAAAATATCACCCCAAAATTCTTTCATAAATCTGTTTAAACTCATTCTTATATGCTTCTAAAGGGGAGAATAATTGAGGGAAGCGGGGAATTTTTTTTTACTGTTAGTTTTCCCCCGGGGCAGCCCCGGAATTCAGAATCGATTGATTCCCGCATGAGAGGGGGTAGGCGAAGAAGGAGGGAGGCTAAGGGCTCCCTCAAGGGTTAGCTTGTGAAGGCTGCTTTGGGAAAAAATTCAGTAAAACTTGGGGGGTCTCTTTGGGTTTTGGCCCCCTTTTTTGGAAATGCCACCCCAAATTTTTAAAAGTGTGGTTTTGCGAAGGCAGAAAACTGCAAAACAAAAATTGTAAACAATTGAGCCCCCCCCCCCTTTTTTTTTTTTTTTTTAAATTCTTTTTTCTTCTTCCTTTTTTATCCCCTTTTTTAGGGTTTAATTTGTAGGTGGGATAAGATTTATTGCTGGTTCATAGGTTTTGGGATTTAGGGATAGCCCATAGGAGGATAAAAGCGCCTTTTCAGTGTGAGGCTTTCTTCAGTGAAAAGGGCTTTCAAGAGGGGCCCGAAATTTTGGGGAAGTTTGGGGGAAGTTTGGGGTGCCCTGAATAGAAATGATGTGACCAAAAAAAGGCAGTCTGTGGGTTTTAACAAGGGTTTATACCCGAGGATTGGGGAAACTTTTTGAATGAAAAGAGCCCGGGAAAAGCTTTTTGCTGAAATTTCCCGGGTCCCCCGCAGCAGTTTTTAGAAGGAGGGGATTAATGTGAGCTGACGTTTGGGAAGTGCGGGGTGGCAGTTAGTTTTAAATTTCGGGTGCGATCTGATATAAAACTCAGCCTAACTTGTGTAAAAAGATGACTTCCTTTTTAAAATGGGCCGGGCAACCTTTTTTATAAAGGGGGGATGTACCCTAAGGTTCACCTCTGAACGCAGGCTTCATAAAAAGGGCTCAAGGCACAGGGTCAAAGCCCCCGGGGAGGGGCTGGGTTGAGGTGTCTGGGGTCTTTGGGGAACTGCCCAATTTTTGTGGAGGCGAGCAAAACTATAGTTTAAATATTTTTTAAAAATGGTCGCGGATTCTGGCAAGAAGCGGGGTTAAAAGGGGCGCAGCCCGGAGGGTATATTTTTAAGGACTTTACCGGGGGATTGCTTTCCCGCCGCCGGGGGTTAGAGCGGTCTTTTGTTTATTCTGCAAAATCTTTTTTGCAAATTTCCTGCCCGCTTTTGTTTTAGGAGGCCCGCCCCGAGGGAACCCCGCGCGCAGGGCAGGGTGCCGGGGGTTCCCCCCACTTTGGGGGCACAGAGGAGGGAGCTCCCAGCACCAAACCCAAAGGTGTCGCCGACCTGGACTCAAGGTGGAGAGAAGAGGCCGGGATTTGGGCGTGTGGAAACCGGGGCTGGGAGTCGGGGGTGCGAGCCCCGGGGTTTTGTGTGAGGGCGCCCGTCTTTCCCTTTAATAAAGGGGGGTGCACTTGAAAAGCTTGTCCCCAGTCAGGAGGAAAGGTGGCCGGGGCCCGGTACACGGGTTTTTGGAAGGGGCGCAGTACTCACCCCCCGGGGAAAGGGGTGCTATCGGGGGTTCCGGGGTGGGGTGATAAGCACGTCTGGTTGTTTAAGACCGTGCTTTGTTCGGTGTACCCCGGGGGGGCTTTTGAAAGTTAAAGAGCCGGGTTTTTTCCCCCTCCCCCCCCAGGGGGAAGGCGGCAAACCGTCGTTTAAAAAGCTTTAGGACCCTTGCTGAATCTCGGCAGACAGGGGTTCTTTATGGGATCGGAGCTAGCCAGTAAGGTTCGGAAGTTTTCAAACCCCTTTCCCCGAGGCCCAAATAGAAGTCTAAGACGATTCCCCGGGGTTTAGTTTAGTGGGGGTGTTTTGCCTTTTTTCCCCGGGGCTCCTTAACAAAAAGTCCGCCCAAACTTTAAACGCCAGGCCAGCCCCTTTTTATGCTATTCCTTTTATTTCCCTATAACAGTATATTGGCGAATCAGAAATTAGGAGACAGGACAGGGTGGTCTTAACTACCTTTCCCCAGAGAAACTGCTAGTAAGTTAGCAATAAGAGAGAGAAAATGGCGCCATAGGAGAGGATCACAGAGGAAACAGATTGGAGAGCACTGGACATATTCCGGAAGAAAGTGAAAACTTTACAGTTTCTATTTGTGAAAGGGTTTTTCCCAGAAATTTTTTTATTTTTTAATAAAGCAAATTCATGAAGAAAAACTCCAAACCATTATCTTCTGCATGGCCCCCAGAATTTTAATTGTTCTTCATTAGAACATTTTAAAAAATGAATTAAAAAGGAAGAAATTAGAAAGGATTTTTAGGAAAAAAAAGTTTTTTTTTGCTTTCTAGGTAAATTTTTAAAAAAAATAAAAAATAAAAGTGAAAAAGAACACTAAAAACACCAGTTCAGAGAATTTACATAAAAGGGGCTCAGGGAAGGGGTGTCCCTTTACTCTTTCCCTTCCAAAGGGGTTTTTCTCAGATATTGTAACTTTTCGGTAAGAACAGCAGCTCAATTTTCCCCCCCCCCCGAAGCCAATTGGAAATATCCTACAATGACCATTGTTTCCCTGTACTCTCCGATGGGCCCCGGGATGGCACAATCCCAACTGCAAACACCACTGCTGAAGGGATGTATTTCTTCTTATAGTACGGTAATATCCTCCCCATAAACCAAAACACACTCACAGCCGCCAAACCCCATAAACCCCAACAGGGGAAAAAGGCCAAGACGGGCCTTCATTCACGGGATGATGATTTTCCAGGATAACCCCTTCAGTTTTTGTATGGGGAGAAATGAAAACCCAATAAACCCTTTCACAATCTGAATAATAACCCCAAAACCCATTGTAAGGAAGCTTAATCCCCCACCATTTCCCCCAGGAGCACCGGGTCTGGTGGCCTTGAATGCAGCAACTATGAGGGGCGGGCCAAAGAAGAAGGGGCTACGGTGAAGAAGACCCCAAACAGTTTTGTCTCAGCCTGCGGGTTTATCCACTGGACCCCAATAATAAAACACACAGAGTAAGCTGACATGAAGGAAGTCGGGAGGATGAAGCTTAGGTTCCGGTTATTGGCTCTGACAATGAATTTCCGGAATAAAGTGAATTTTCCCAAATTTATAAATACAGTTAATAAGAGAGAGGAATATGGAGATGATGGAGAAGACTAAAGCAAGAAATCGGTTCATATGACACAAACTCGTAATCTCTGACCACACAACTGTTCTTTCCCACATTCGGCCATTCATCTTCAGGACATCTTTGGCAGTTTTCACTGTCTATGGATAAAAAGAAGATCATATGAGTAACTATAAATACTACTCATAACATATCTGTCTTACTACAGTTGGATATATAGATAAATCACAATATTAATTTTTAAAATGCAAATGTACAGATATGATATGAATGATTCTAAATTTCATATATCATAAAAAAGTATCTTAGTAAGAATCCAAGATACAGTACTTAGGGTTTTCCCAATTTAACCAGAGAAGGACTGGGTTCACACAATGGGGGACATTTGTCAAGGCAGTTACACCAATATTCTGTCACAACTTGTGCCAAAAATAATGGTGTTCATGCTTTACTTCACATTTATGATTTTTTTTTTGTGACAGTTTCTAGACACTTCTGTACATTGTGGCCTCATTAAAAGGGGTGTGGTTTAGTGGATAGGTGGCGTGGCTTAGTGTGCAATGCAGTGCACCAAGCAAATGTACAAAAGTTTTGACATATTTAGTGGCATATAGTAAGCCAACGTATAAAAGGTGTAAAGTTAGATAGTATAAGGTTTGCATAGACATCCTTACAATGCTCCACATGTGCACAATGTTGATAAATCTGGCGTTATTAGAACTGTCTGGTTTTACAGTTACACTGTGTTAATAAACGTGCCCCATTTTTTGTCTGTAAGAATTACTGCATTTTATGTGCCTTGTGGATTATTTTGTTTGGGTCTTTTTTTTTTTTTTTTCAACCTGCAGCATTAATATATTGTATGCATTAAATTAACACTATTATGGATAAAGATAAGTATGTCAATTCTACCAAGATATCTGTAAATTCTCCTTCTGGACATGGGTTTCAGTCATAGCAGCAGATGTGATATCCTTCTCTGAGAACTTTTCGGGTTCCTGAGCGACAGGGTTCAGTACATCGACCTTTCGGTTCCTATGTAATCAGATACATGATTCACATTACTTGAGCATATTTAGAAGGGGTAATATTTTTCCTTGGGGAGAGCCACAGAGTCGGTGTATGAGGGTTTAATTTGCCTTTTGTACCTCTTGGGCATTTGCATACAGCAAAGGTTTTTGGGAAAGAGCTGAAGAACTCCACCGCACCAGCTATTGGATGTAGTAATCTTCAATTCACAAGTAACTCAGAAGAGTCTTGCAATGTAAGAGGAGTTAATCTACAGACAGCTGTTTCGAGGTATTTGCCTCTCTTCATTGCTAGTGGTTTGTTGTGCATTTCTGGCCCACAGGTGTTCCACAGGTTTTTTTTACCACTGGGCCGCCATTGTTTTTTGGGTTTAATTTTTACAATACAGTAGAGTACAATTACAACTATATCAATTTTATATAGTATGGGAATGTGAAGGAACAACCAGAATGGAACATTTCCATAAATAGACATCTGCATACCTGTATTGAACCACGATGAGAATGTATGGAGAGGGTTGATTAATTGTGCATTGGGTCACTGGGATCACTGGGAGGGTATTTATATTGTTAAGAGTGTTGAAACATATGCAACAGCTTCAGCTTATATTGGAGGACTTATGTCATACAGACAGATGGTGGCGCTGTGTTAAGTGTTAATGTGTTCTCATACGCATTGTTCTACTAGTCCTTATGTTCACTCTGTTGTCGTTCTTTTCATCTCTCTCTTGTATCCTCCATGTTGTAAGGACACTTGTTAAGCATGTAATGGTTGCTGTGTGTCTCAAGTAAAGTATATAGTGAATATTTGTTACGATAAAAAAATGGTGGCCACACAAAATATTGACACTTTAGGGATAATGTTTCCATCTTCACTTAGGGGTGTACTCACTTTTGTTGTCACTTAGGGCTGTACTCATTCTTGTTGCAGCTTTAGAGACATGGTCTTTGAGTTATTTTGAGGGCACAACAAATTTATCCCATAGTGATAAAATGTCTTGCACTATTACACTTTACATTGTATCAAAGTGTCAATCTTCATGTGTTCCACGAAAAGTATACAATACATATTTACAAAAAATTATGAGGGGTTTACTTGACTTTTGTTGAATTACTGCACCTGCCTTGACTAAGGAACCTTATTCTCAGAGTTTACCTACTTATCCAGGAGGATTCTGTCTACATCAATCTTACTAATTTTTAGGTAGAACCTACCTAAAATTGATGTCTACACCAACGCTTGCCTTCTTTATGGGAAGCTCCACTCTATGTTGGTGTGTTCCTAACTACTGGTAAAAACTTTGAGACTCTCGGTTCACATATTTTGATCAAAAGATGTTTAAGCTGCCCACACTTTCAACGTGAACTCAAAATCGCATCTATGCTATCTTTATAACCTCTCCAACGTGAGCCTAATCATCCTCTCACTGGGTCAACCGCTCTCCATTATTCAAGAAAAAAAAAAAAAACACCCAACCTCAAGCTTCCTTCTTATGACAGCCTGAAGAGTGGACGGGACAGAAACCCAAAATGGAAGCACCCCTTCCGTCCATAATAGTTTAAAATCAAGTGATACACCAAGAATTACTATTTTCTGCCCACAAAAACATTCTGAAAAAACGTATGCAAACCTGGGATGCACACGCAAGGCTGCGGCAACACATGTAAAATTATGCATGTAACACACAGACCGCACGCCAGCGCTAAATATCTCAAAAAGCAATAGCACTACGGAAATCCCTAAGTGGGGAGAAAGATGGGGGACCGAAGAAAGAAGCTTTATGCCTTCTACATACATGAAAAAACTTTGAGAACTCTCGGTTCACATATTTTGAGCCAAAAGATGTTTAAGCTCCCACGAGACTTTCAAACGGAGCTACAAATAGGGACAGTTCTACACTATCTTTACCTCTCAATAACCATATCCAGGCCTCTCACTGGTCAACCGACCTCCATTATTCAGAAGTAGAAAAAATAAAATAACACCCAACCTGCAAGCGTGCCTTCCATATGACACCGTGGAGTGGGGCGACAGAAACCCCAAAAGGAAGCAAAAAACATACCCCCCTTCCTTCCCATATAGGTTAAAATCAATGTACACCAAGTATAACTATGTTATCGTGCACACAAAAACCAGTGAGAGCCTGATTGCTCGGATTGAGAGGTAAAGATAGCATAGGACATGCCCGATTTGAGATCACGTTTAATAGTCGTCAGCTTAAACATCTGTGATCAATAATATTGGAACCAGAGTCTCAAGTTTTTTCATGTATGATAGATAGCATAAATGCTTCTTTAGGGATTTCCACATAGTGTATTGCCCTAACTACTGGTGGCACAAACAGGGGTCCTTTAATTGATAGGGGGCACATTCAATGTTTGGGGTGCAGTTACTGTGTAGGGAACCATAGGGGACATTATCACCATTTGGACCGCTATGGATGGGGAGTTTTTACAGAGGTGATACGTGGTCATGATGTGCGAATTATTTTGTTCTTGTATATGTGTTGATGTTGCTAATTAAACTCTTATATATCGATTTGAGTCAGTATCAATAGATGTATTACATCACGTATATGGGAAGTGAGATATGTGGAATTATATTTTTGGTCTTTGTATATTTCTTATTGTAAAGTGATCTTGCAATACTGGGTTTTCTCATAACAGTATAAATGGAATAGTCCCTATATAATGTGTGACATGTCATAATTTTGCCTTTATAACCTAATACCCAATACAGATAACTTGTCAATACAAATTATTCATATAAACTCCAACAAAAACTCAACCCAAAAACAGGGCCACATTTGCATTTTTTCCTGTTTACCCCATAATTGTTTTTTGGGGGAAGGACAAGCGGTAACAGACACTTTGGGTAACAGACACTTTGACAACTTGTTTTTCTTTTCTGATAGCCTCCCCCATTTAACAAATTTTCTTTCCTATTTAACATCCTTAATAAAAAATAATTTTTCCGCAAGTTTGTGCTGCACCACAACATCAGTACCCACCAGTAAAGAACCTTTTTAAAAGATGTCCACAACCATTGTCGTGATAAGCCGCAAGCTGAAGATTTGCACCAAGGCTCATAGGTCTTTAGCTACATCCCTGCCTGCCGCAAGTGAGCTCACTCCATATGCTCTTAATGACCACATGATGTACAGTTACGTTGTGTACTGTTAATAGGTTTATTCCATTTCTGGTCTTCACACCAGGAATTTAGTTGTCAGTCAAAGACATACATATATGGTATTCTGCAGGAACCCCCACAGATGACTGACAGTGTAATCATTCAATGCCCTTAGAAGAGGTTAAAGCACCTCAATTTAAAGACAATGTTGCTCTTTAACTGCCAGTCGTCAAGATATCTCACTGTCACATTACATCAGTCGCACCTGGTTCTCTCAGTCTATCCTAAATCCATGAACAGCAGGATTAACCCCTTAACGAACTAACACATTTCTATTGGGTCAAAGTAATAAAATATTAAAGCCTGTATAAAATGTATTTTCTTGTAATTGTACCGACCACATAGTAAAGTTTTCCAGTCATTTATAACACACGACGAATGCTAGAAAAATAAAGCCCAAAAAACAATGGTTGAAACATGCTCCTCCCATTTTCATGCCCAATCTAATAAAACTATGGAAACACCTGTGTGCCCCAAAATGCACACTATACCCCTAATATATCCATGAGTGCTGAGTCCAAAATAAACTTCTGCAAGATTTCTCCTGTTTTTGGGTTACTTTGGAGGGCTTTCAAAGTGAACTGGCATCCCTCCAAAATCAGCTTCCAAAAGCCAAATAGCGCTCCCATCCTTGTATGCCCTCCATACCCCATTTAGCAAATTTACACCACAGTAGGGTATTCCAAACTTAGAAAAATGTTTTAACAAACTTGGGATCTTTTTTTCTAGGATTCCTTTAACAATGAACCCTTTCAGCTAAAATTGCAGATTTTGAAACAAAAAAAAACTACATATCAGGCCAATCAAAAACCATGTCAAACTGGATCTATCTTTAAATATCAAATTTGCATTTTTCTTCAAAAATGTGAAAAATAACTACAAATTTCTAAGCCCTACTTCTGTACATAAAGAAGAAATTTTAGAAAAATCAAAATTATGCCAATCTACAGTGGAGATGATGGTAGATGCTAGCTCTAAACTATTTTGTGGTGAATAGTTATCTGTCTTGCATTTTAGAAAAATGACCAATTTTTCCACATTTTCACGAAATTTTGATATTTTTCACAAACAAACAAGTATTCTGTGGACCAAATTTCTTACTAACTTAAAGCACAATGTATCATGAAAAACATCTCTGAATCATTTGATAGTAAAATGTCAAAATTAATCGCCCGACCATAACGTACACTCAATATAAAAAGAAATATGCTGTTTCAGTAAGGTCAAAACTGGCTGGGTCCTTAAAGGGTTAATATAGAACCCTGCCTATTCCAGCTAATAATGGCATATTAGTCGCTTGTAGCATTTCCCCCTAAGAATTGTGCTTTGTTGGCATGCTGCCCATAATCCCTGACCCCCATTATTTGGTGCTCTGTACCCCCCTCCCTTCCCTCTTAAAAATAACATTTTGGGGTCTAGATACAAACATGTGGTGAATGTGTAATACATACACTACCCCACGATCCAGAAAAGAGGGATCATTGAAAGGCACGAAGTAATGTCAGCAGGAGGGATGCGGAACGCTACATATGCACATCGTCCCGTTCTAGTACAGGCAGGCACAGCCCAGCATTTACAGCTCTGCTCGATGTGTTTCAGTACATCAGCAGTAGTTTAATCATCCTGAGGGATGTGCGTTCAGTGTCCCATGCCCATGATTAGGAGATCAGCCCCATACATAAACACGAATCCACCATTCACAGTCAATCCAATAAGTATAGGCCCCACAACAACACCCCTCAGAGGATTAAACCTACTGCCGCTCCCCAGCTCGTGCTGTAACACCATCATGCCCTAATTGTTGTGGTCTGCCTGCTCTGAAATATAAGAGAAGATCTGACCTTGTTACATTCCTCCGCTCTCCCCAAATCAGAAAGTTACTGGATTTACTAGCAAGTCCGGTGGGAGGGAGCTCAAAATAATGAAAAAAAACCAAATAATGTATAAAATATTTCTTAGTTGCTGGTGACAAAGAGCAGCTCTAGAGACCGGAACCTGGAATGACCTAAAGAAAAAATACCGGGTAATGTTATATGAAAATTGATTCAGTTAGGTGAATATAAATATTCTGTAAATTTGGATAGACTTTTAAGCTTTCTTCCCTCACGAGATCTCATTTTTTTGGGTAGGACTATCTTAATTTTACACAATTACCTATAGGTCA
Organism: Phyllomedusa bahiana; assembly: GCA_025379985.1. Classification (NCBI taxonomy): domain Eukaryota; kingdom Metazoa; phylum Chordata; class Amphibia; order Anura; family Hylidae; genus Phyllomedusa; species Phyllomedusa bahiana. The sequence continues at coordinate 7,886 of JAODAL010050866.1, read as the reverse complement.
TGGAAAGTCTTTCTTTGAAAACTGACATAAAATAAAATGCAATAAATAATGGAGCATGAAACTAAAAAGGGAAACATTAAATATTTGCTTCAATGATTTGAGGCCTGGAAAAGAAGGTTTAGAGCTTCTGCAGAATGGATTTGCATTTTTTGTTCTCTTGTTGATATTGCTATAAGGGCTAAAAGATTTCTCCCCACATTTCAAAGGAATGCATGAAAGAAATTTCTCTTCACTTCCTGTTCATACTAATTCTTGCATAACTTCCAGGCTTGTACAGCAATAAGCTCCTGCTTTCAGATGCTAATTACTTAGATTACATCTCAACTACTGAAAGGACTTTCTTTTTATCAATGCTCCCAAAACAAAAGCCCTAATGTACAAAGCTGTTTACTTGAGAAGATATTCAACTTTACTGTCTGGCAGCACAGGACACCTACTGACCACTGCGACCTGTGTTGATACTCACTCTTTTTATCTCATTGAACAAACACCCCAGGAGTTTTGTTTACAGTCGGTTACTGAGGAACTTGAACTGAGCCATGGGGTAATAAATTCACTTATCTCTTAGGGAAAACAAGGAACAATTGCAAATATTAAGAAATGTCTTTATTTTGTGTTCCCTACAATTTGAAAGATATTCTTTGTAAGCTAGACAACCCCCTTAGAGGTTTGCACAGGTGTATCTTTCAGTAATAAATGAAATATCCTATCAAACTGTATTCAAGTGATGAAAAATTTGAACTGTATGTTCTCGATTTTCATTGTTTTTACTAATATGTCGGTTCATTACTATGGCTGCTCACTAAACTTTCCTGTGAAATAGCTTTAACCTGTCTCTATCACATCTATCATAAAGATTTTAACCCCTTAAGGACCAGCTTTTTTTTTTTGAGTGACACCGTTCGTTTTTCCCTCTCGCCTTCTGAAAGCCATAACTTTTTTGATTTTTCCACCTACATATACACATGATGGCTTTTAATTTTGCGGGACAAGATGTACCTTTCTAATGGTGTTATTCACTATACTATAAATAATACGGAAACGCAAAAAAATATCCAAGTGGGGCAAATTTGAAAAAAAAATTATTTCCCGCCTTTTGCGAGGTTTTGTTTTTACCGTTCAAATCTTCGGTAAAATATAATGTTTATCTATTCTACAGTTGTTACCTCCGGCAATACCAAACTCTAGATTTTGCCGTTATGTTTTGGTTCCCGTAAAAAATTCCAAACATTTTCTATTTTTTGAAATTTGCGCCCCGGCGCAATTTGTGCGACCAATAAAATTTTATGTACTAACCCTACTACGTCAATGAGGGGCAATTTTTTGTGGGCTGAAGTGTAGGATTTTTATCGCTACAGTTTGGAATCCAGCAACTTTTTTTGATAATTTTTATTTCCCATTTTTGATGACGTAAATGACCAAAAAACGCAATTTTTGCCGATTGGAAATTTTTTTTCTTCTACGGTGTTCAGTGAACTGGATAAATGATGTGGATATTATTTAATAGATGAGTACTTTTTTGAAGCGGCAATCCAAATATGATGTAACATTTTTATTACTTTTAATGATTTTACTTGAAAATGAGAAAGGGGGTGAATTGAACAGTTAATACTTTTGTTTTTTGTACTTTAAAACTTTAGTTTTTTTTTTTTTTTTTTACTGTAGCATGAGCCACCTATTACTTGACCACTGAGGTGCGCACTTGTTTAATGAACAACCTAAACATTTGCAATAGCAATGCATTAAGGTATTACAAAGATTGCGGATTTCCCCACTTCCTTCTGCGGGAACGAAATGGGCAAACCAGTCCTGGTAAGTGGTCGGGATGCCTTCACAAGGCTTCCCCACCACCCTGCCCGGTCGTCGGATCGCCAGCATAGCTGCGCTGGTGCCGATGACCGTCACCGATCGTGCGCTGCACAGATCCGTTCATTCAGACGCCGCGGCCAATCTTTGGCCAGCGTGTCTTGTATGGTTAAATACAGCGCCAGCGCAGAGCCACCCCCGCAGCAGTTACTATAGCCGGTGTAGCGGCGATTTGCCGCAAACACCCGCCGGCTGTGCGGGGGTCGCGGCCGAATCCCCTGCAATAGCCCATTAGCGGCCCTGGGACGTACTCATACGCCCGAAGTTCGTTTTATGGCTTAATCCATACAAAGTTACATTCAATATTCCATGCTGATCTTCTAGAAGACACTTCAATACTCTTAGTAACCTACTGATTTTTTCTCCTGTTATCATCTGGGGATTAATATGTACTGTTCATCTTCTGGCAATGATGCATTACACCTTCCAATGGGAATGCCCCTGGACGATTCTTCATAGAATTTTTAAAGTTTTCCCTGCTACCAGTTTTAATTGCTCATGGTGAGGATCCAATCACCATTCACATTTAATAAACTTCCTCTCTCTATTATGTTAATGTGGTGAGCTTTAAAAATAAACCATGGATAAAAAAGAGAACTAATGAAAATTACAATGTATTTAATCATCAGGGTTTTACAATAATATTACAAACTTTATAAATCTTACATATGAGCAGAATAAGCATCTCAGGAAAAGGACTTAAATACACAAACATCACAGAGCTGGATCCATCCATGTTTCATCAATATATCAGCTACCACCAATAAGACTTTCTATTGTGGTCACCAAGGAGTCTCCGGCTTGATTGCTGCCTTCTTATAATGGTGTCTTGTGCCTGGTGTGATAGTTACTCACCTGTTTTTTCCAACCTCAGATATATAACCACTCAGATGTCAGAATTTATACAACCTTGACATATAGAAGGTAGGGTTATCCCTTTTTACAATCTCATGTACCCGGAATATGATTTTTCGCATGATGAAGATGAGTTTCTATGACTGTAATGAGTTGTGCTGTGGCTCATATACCAAGTTATGGCGCACTTGTGTACATTGCAGCCATGTCAGGCTGTAGCTCCTTCCCTCTCCTACTTCTGGCTTCTTCTATCACAGGAACGTTTGGCCTCCCTTTATGGCTTAAAGGACCAGCTTCTCTGACCCTATCTCCTGCCAGCTATGGATATATATATATATTTTTTTTTTTTTTTTATAATTGTCTTTATTTGGGACAACAGGTAGAAAATACAAACAGTTATAAAGCTTGTCACATTCAAACAAAAAAGACGCATCCAATATTCATAAACTAATCAAATTCCAAGCAATGTGCCTTAAGAACTTATGTAACACTATAAATAGGCGATATTCATTCATGCAGATCAGTGGTCCCTTTTTTCCCTTTTTTTTTTCTTACATTACCTACTATATCTTTAAACATGTAAACCTTTAACCCTTGTGATGTTTTAATGAATTGTATACATAGCATTGTAGTTGATTACAAAGCAGTCCCCTTACCCCACCCCACCACAGCACCCCCGCCTAGACTCATCCGATCCGCCCCCCCCCCCCTGCGCACGCCCGTCCTTCCCTCCCATAGATCCATGTAATCTGGATCTGTAGAGATATGGCCTCATTAGTCAACTCACACCAATGAGGTACCTCTTCTCTATCGTCACTATTCAGTATGCCGTTCGTAGTCACTGTCATCTCATAGATGTAACATTAGAAATCCAGCAGTGGTGCAAAACCACAGCAATAGGCACCCCCACAGGTTGCCCGACGAGAGCACCCCGTTAGATGTTCAGTTGCCTGCGAGCTGCTCTTAAGTACCAGATGTCGTTCCAAAACAGATATAATTTTTGCTAACCCGCGTGGCAAAACAGGCGAAAAACTTTTCCCACTCGTTTTCTCCATTGTTGCATAGCCTCCCCCAATCCATTCTCTAATAGAAATTACGATTTCTCCATAAATTCGCGTGAAAGTTCGCAATGGTTTGCAGCCAGAATTGCAATTGTTTTCATGCTTAGGCCGATAATACATGTAAGAGCTGCACTTCCCTAATTGTAGATTGGAGGACTAATTCCCCGTCCTCAAACCCGAACATCCCATGGTGCCGCTTAGCTAAACGAGACACCAATAGTCTTGATGAAGGTGGTTATGGTTTCCCCATTATGTGCTTGATTCACGGCATGTCCATAGAGCAGTGAAACATGTCTGCGCTGGGAGTCCACAGACGAAAGCATCCTATCTGACGCAATTTTCCCATACGATATCCTCTCAGTGGGTCAAGGTAACGCGTTATGTGCTATTTTAAGATTCATCTCCGCATACGGGTCAAGAGGGAAGAACTTATGAGCCCTATAAAGAGCACTAAAAAAAATTTGGTGTTAATTTCGGATCACTTACGGCCCATCTGGGTAATTGTGTAGGTATCCTCATATGCCAGATTTCCCAGAGTAGGAATCCTTAGATTGTGATAGTCTCTCTGTCTAGCCCGTATTCCAAGATAGTTCCTGTCTGAAGTCATCGTCCCAGTCTGCGTCTGTCATTGTCTCAAAACCCCCCCTGCTATAATGATTCGCCTGTAGGTAATTGAAGAAAGGTATCACTATGTGAGGGAAAACCCCTGTAATTCCCTAACTTATATGTTACCGGTTTGGGTTTATCCAATCCCTCAAGGATCCTACAGCACCAATCTACATACTCCAAATACCATATTTCGTCCCTGAAACCCGGTTATGAGCAGATGACCGATGTAAAGAGAACCAGGCAAAGCTTTCTGAGGGCCCGCATCTTATCCAATCTCTCCAAACCAGCATCAACAACGATTGACACGTATCTCTGCTGAGGGATCTGCTATACTTAGTGCACAAAGTCCCATTAGGGAAATATTGTAAGAAACAGTCTCTCCAATGAGCTGTACTAGCGAACACCTAGTGCCCTGCACCAATCCGCCAGTACCGACCTAGCGATGGCCAGCAATAATGTCTAATACTTGGAACCCAGGCCCCGTTCGTTTTGGGTTGACAGAGTAGATGCAGCGGTATGCGCGCCCTCTTATTATGCCATCCTTAGGTCTGAGATAAATTGGTAGCATTTGGAGCAGGTATAATAGCCACGGGAACGCCACTATTTTTATAAGATTTGCCCTCCCATAAAATTAAGCAGAGATTTTCCTCCCAGTTTTTTCAATGTTTGTGTCGCTGTATAGAATGAACTTTCAATTGTCCCTGGTACTAACTTTGCTGGTTCCTATGAGTGAAATGCCTAGATATCTTAACGAGTGATTTCACCACGTATGCGAATGGCGGTGACCATAAGGCTTGCGGGGCCCTTGCAAAAGAGACCCTCGGCTTTTATCCACATTGTTATCTCGTACCCCGAGAGGCCCCCCTATCCCTCACTAATCTCCCAGAAAGCGGACAGGTTTTGTTTTTTGGTGTTGAGGTTATCATTAATAACAAGTCATCCGCGTATGCAGTGAGTTTTTAAATGACTGGTTACATTTATTATCCCTTAAATGTGACATTCTTGTGAGATATACTAAGGTAGTGATCTATTTAAACAATTGAACAGGATGGGGAGAGAGTCGACCTTTGGGGTTGCATGGCCATTAAATTATTGGCAAGGTGGAACAGTTAGGTGAGAAGTTCCAAAAGTTCAGAAAGACGAGATCCAAACCCTTCGGTACCAATGTAGCATTTAGGTAAAGTTAGGATACCTTGTTGAAGGCCTGCTCAGAGTCCAACTAACAGCAAGGTACACCGGAGTCCCTGACTCCTGAGCCACTAGCATCGCCGCCGTTGCTACACTACATTCCGCACCGAGTTGGGGCGATTCGTCTACAAAACCTAGACATGATTATGGGTTAATGATACTTGTAAATTTTTTGGAACCTATTGGCCCAGAATCTTGCCAATAATTTTATAATCCAAATTCAATAGATGAAATTGCCTAATGAGGTGGAGGAGTCTGATTCTTCCCAGTTTTAAAAGTAAACGTCATTCTAGAATCAAAGAAAGGTTGGCACCTCTCGGACTATAAGATATCATTAATAATGTGGTCAAGTAGGGGTCAACCTCAGGTATTTAAATTTTGTAAAATTCGCCGAGAAGCCATCCTGGGGCATGGAGACTTCCACTGGCCGATGACCAATAACTCCCCTTACTTCCTCCTCCGTAAATTCCCCCTCTAGCTCCATGTGTTGTTCTTGGGAAATACCCGGAGTTTGGACCAAATCTAAGAATGACCTGGTATCCGCTTCATCAACTGCGCACTAAGTACAATGTTCATAATATGTATAAATGCTTGCTCGAATATCATTGGGTCTCTAAGGTCTCGCCCCCGTTTTCTGGATGCTTCACCTGTCGATAGTAGGTGTTGTGTCTTCCAGGGTTTGCGTCATTTTGGCATACCGCACCTTGTCTCCCTCCCACCTATAAATTTTATTTGTGTCGCCCTGTGTGGTTTAAACGGGTGGCCTTTTGTAAAAAATTTTTAGTAACCCCCCGCGCCCCCCAAAAATCCCCTTTCTGCTCAATGGTAAAACCAAGTGTCCTCTTGAGCTTTCAAAGGGGTAGAAAAAAAATTTCAAATTTTTTTTTGGTACTCTCTCCGTTTCATGCCCATAAGCTTATAATCCGCCCCTGAAAACCCCCTTTCCGTGAGCCACAGCAAGGGCCATATCCACATGTCCCTTGTTATCTTCAAGTATTGCTCCATTAGTTAACAGTTCCCTAAAATCGCCCCGGTTAGAGAGATAGGCTGGGAAACCCCCACATCGCAGATTTAGGCAAAACAAGGCCCCCCAGGGTCAGCACTATGGGGGAAATGATCCGGATAACAATGGGAGAATGTCTAAACCCGGTAATCTGCAGCCGGGGAAAATGTCAACCATTTAGGCGATACGAGAAAACGTATGTGAACCGCCGAGATTAGGTAACTTTCTTCTGTTGGGTTTTTTTCTCTCCATGATCAAAGAACCCAAAGGCTCAATAGTAAGGAAAAGATGGATGTATTCTGTGGCCCCAAACGGGCTTAGACCTATCCAAACCATGGAAGGGGGAAGATTAAAGTCCCCCCATAACACCAGTTAGTTGAACCCTCTGCAGCAAAAATCTACCATTTTTAAAAAAAGCCTCGTTGGGGGGAATTTTAGCAAGGGTTGAAAAAATGTATATACTCTATTTGCAATTGTTATCCTGCATATATGAAACGGCCCTTTCCCGGTCCGTATGTTGTTCAAAACCTCTTCCATTTTCCCTTCCTGAAATAATTCCCCCTCTGCGAGATTAGTTTTATAAGTGGCTACACAGGGGGCAAAAACCAAAAGGCAGGGATCCCCACAAAAATTTCCCTCTTTCCCTTGCTTTCCTGAAGGCAATATGTCTCTTTTTTTTTTTTGAGGTTTCCCGGACTTTTCCCACGTTCTCGGGATGTTAAGTCCTTCCACTTCCATCACATTTTAACGGAAGAGGATGTTAGGTTCCTCTTTAAAACTATGCGGTGTCCTCATCCCGTGTCCCTAAAGGGGTTAACCCACACATTCTATAACCCAAGGGGTTTCCCCCGAGCGCCCCGTTTTTATCTTTTGTTTTGAGGGGGCCGAAGGCGGTCCCCCAAGGGGGGGACCCCGGGCAAACTTCCCCCAACAAAACCCCAACTGTTTTAAAAGAAGGGCTTTCAACATTGAAAATCATTAAGCAACTGGGCCCTAATAGGAACCCCCCCACGCCCTTTAGCAGAAACATAATTTCGAGCAATACAATCAAAATTTAAAACCTCCAAAAAGTACATTTATTCCCGGAGAAATCCCCCTGCTCGTTTACTGAATACACATCAGGAACTCAGGGATTTCCCCCCTCCTCGACCCCAAACTTCCCGAAAGAAAGAGAAGGGGAAAATAGGGCATATAGGGCAATCCCACTACCCATTAGGGCTAGACACCAACCCCCCAAGCTAAGTTTTTTTCGCTGCCAGTAGAACCCCCGTGCCCCTCCCTCGTGGTCAAAAACCTTTCCCCCC